>NCSK02000141.1:0-83327 GCA_002276475.2 Chlorociboria aeruginascens | reverse complement strand
AAGACGAAGAGGAAGAAGAGGAAGAAGAGGAAGAGGAGGAGGAGGAGGAGGAGGAGGAGGAGGAGGAAGAGAAAGAAATGNGGCNGGGGGGAGTTGAGTAGATGATTTTCAGATTGGCCGGATTTGCGACACGACGCTTGGGCGCGGAAGAGAACCTTTCGTGGACTTCGGTGCTGCGAAGAGTTTTCTCTAGTGTGTGAGTGGAGTCAGGAAATGGTGATTATTATGGTGGTTATTCATCGAGTCAGAATCTTGTGATGCATGCCGAAGGGCCGTAGATAGCTAATTCTCCCGTCGGGCTTTTTATAGTGTTTTGTTTTGTTCTGCTCTGCTCTGCTCTGCTCTACCTGTCTCTTCTTCTTTTCGTCTTTTCTTTGGTTCGTGGCTTGTCCCTTCCGCTGCGCGCTCCCATCCTCCCCCTATACAACCATAAAAACCACCAGATCACGGGCGTGCCAGATACGGGCTCCCAGCTTTGGGCTCTGGATGGTTCGTGGAGCTCTTTGATCTTGCCCGCTTCTGGTGATTGCAGCTTAGGGGGTTTCCATAATACCCGCCCTCATCTCGCTTTGGTGGGGAGAGGAGGAGATCATGGGCATGAGAAGGCAATTCACCACACGGAGAGCACGGCGCAGACGACCATCATAAGGAGGTGAGGATATAATATAATGGCCGCCATCTGCTCTCTACCCAGGGCTGCTCCCGCCATGCCAGCCGCAGCAGCAGCAGCAGCAGCAACCGCACTGCACTGCACTGGACCTCGTCTTGCGCTGGAGACTGTCCATCCCATCCCGTCATGAAGCCAGCCGTGGTTTAAGATTAGCAGCCAGTCGAGAATTACCGGATCTCCCCCCCCCCCACGTGCTCCGTGCTCCGTGCTCCGTCCTCCTCTCGCATCTCCGGTACGGGAGCCCAGACCCGCCCCTCGCGCTCTTGCACGGCTCCTGGACTTTTCTGGCAATATTATCCGCACACCCTGATGATCGATCGGTCCTACTCTGACCACCCCCCCCCTTCCCAATGACACCCTCCCCTCGTCGAATCCTCCCCGTCCAAGATCTCCTCCTCTCTCCTCCTCTCCTCTCCTCCTCTCCTCCCCAGCTGCGCAGACAGATAGACCGTGTCCCACCTGGCCGGCCATGGCAATCACCGACATACATGTACATCTCCATCCAAGACATATACCCCTCCCAACGCGGTGCGAGCGACACGGAACCAGCACCGCGCTGCACCTTTGTGCTGCAGAGAGATGAGATGCAGAAAGTTCGCTGGAATAGTCGAATGTACGATGCAGCTTGAGATCCTCTTCCATCATCCCTGTGCCTCACTTACTGAGGGAGGAGGCCCTGGTCCTAGTCCTGGTCCTAGTCCGAGCCCGGGACTCCCCACGCTTCAACAGGGCCTCAACACTGGATGGCAGAGGCCTTCCACTTCTCCCTCCCTCCCTTCCTCCCCGTCCTTCTGATACTGAAGGTCAGCTCTCAAGTGAGGGTCGGGTTTGGGTGCGTGTGGCGTTGGGTTGGGTTGTGTTGTGTTGTGGTTATTACTGTAAGTACTGTGTCCATGACCCGGACGAGCAATGCTTATCCCCGTTGAGTCCGACCGTTGCGAAATGGGTCCGGAGGACAGTCCTCCCACCAGAAACATCCAATGTCCGGAAAGGAGGTTATCATCATCCTCCCCCCCACTCTGCATAAATACAAGGCCCGGCATATGAAGCATATTTTGTTCTCTGGTTCCGGTTCCTACAATACCCACCCACCTTCTTTCCTCTCCCAACTCACTCTCAGAAAGAAAGCAATAACCAGGGAAAGTCATGGTCCCTTCGCCGCGAGAAGTTGTACGAAATATCCCTACCGCATGCAGATATCTCATGCATATGAGCTGCATGTGAGAGCCACATGGAACGCTCCCTTCGTTCCTTCGCCTATCATTCGTCTGCTGGAAAGTATTTTGCCATTGGCTTACTCCACACCTTTTGTTGCTTCTTCAGCATTATGAGGTACATATTTCGCCCCAACTGATAAGTCACCCCCACCTTTCACACGCCTACGACAACCTATAGGTACGCTATCGCTTTCTCTGCCCCCCCCCTCCTTACCTACCTACCTTCCTACCTTCCTGGCAATGTCGGAGTTGCAGGACTGGAAGAGGGAAAGATGACGAGGGGATGAGCTAAGATACGAGAATCGATTGCGACGTAGGTGTGGTGTAAAGTATGTAATCAATAATCCGGATAAATGGAAGAGCCTGCTCAACACTGTGACAAACTTACTGTGCCCTAAAACCATGCCCTACCTCACGGAAGAGTTTCCGCCATCGCCGTTTATCATTATCATTTTCCAGATTTTGATGAACTCTCTCTCTCTCTCTCTCTCTCTCTCTCTCTCTCTCTGTCTGTCTGTCTCTCTCTCTCTGTCTGTCTCTCTGTCTCTGTCTCCTTCTCTTTCTCTCTACAGTATCTACGTAGGAGTCGAGAAATTCTTGGGTGTTTAATTATTAGGAGGGGGGATAGGGGAGAGAGGCTTGGGTCTACTCAGTCAGCTGCCTGCTACCTACCTACGTCGATTCGATCGTGGTGGACGGGAAGACCGACTGGTTGGTCAATTAGAGATGGCTTTTGAAGAGTAGATACTTTCCTCGACAGAATCGGCGTCTTTGATAGGGGAGAAGATGGGTAATTCGGATCGAGTAATCTTTGAGAGCACGTGTGAGAGGCTTTGTGAGGCGTGTGGGGTTGCCGGAAATCAAGAGACGGGGGGGGAGAGGGGGGGGAGGGAATAAAAATAAAACTTGCTTGGATCTACTACTAAAAAAGTATATATGTACACTAGTGGGGTCTGATAGGGAAACTTGACTCCTATTATTATATGTTATGACATTATAAAGTAAAGGATGTTGCCCTTCGGCTCCTAGTGCATTTTCCCTCTTATACCAAGTGGCATATGATGATGATGATGATGATGATGATGATGATGATGATGATCTGGATTATATCGCTCCTGAAGATATACGTGTTAATTAATTTCACCTCCCATCAGGAACAAAAGCTTGTCAGACGTACTTTCATTTTGGAATCTCAGCTGCTCATAAATGGTATAATATGCCAAATAGCCCGTTTCCCATCCCCATTCCAATATATACACACTCACAAATCCTAACTCCATGCAGAACACATCAAACCTATGAGGACCGTTACCCCCCCCCCCCCCCCCCTTCATCCATTAAATTCCATAAGCATGCATCACATCGTCAGATATTAATTCAATTACCCGACCTTTCCGCTTCAGTACTCGCACTTCTCCTGCTCATCTGCTAATTCGAAGATGAAAGGAACCCCTCTGTCGTCACGTAGAAACGTCCTGTCAATGGCAGCCAGGACCCTAGCCTCGTCCTGAATCTCTTTTACCCATAACCCTTTCGCATACTCACGCACACACAACGCTCCTACAAATTGTAACAGTGTAGCTGCGACGACGCCGGCTCCGAGCGTCAATTGTGCGAGGTATACGATCCGCATGCAGCTCTCCTCGCTCCAGTTTTGGCTGATGTCTCCCAAAGATGCGCTGAGAGGGGTGTGGATTTCGGGGGTCGGCGCGGAGAATTGTGCTGCCGGGGTTGCGCACAGGGAGGGAGAGACGTGTTGAAGGAGGGCGAGGACGAGGAATCGAGGAATCGAGCAGAGGATGGTGTCGAGAATAAGATAGTTGGCGAAAATTGCTATGGAGATCGCATGTTCCTATCAGGGTATGTCAGCTTATATTCCTTGCTGTGTGGTGGTGACTTGAGAAGCCCTGGGGACACTGACCCTCAAAGCACCGACGAACCCGAAGACACTCAGTATATTCGCAAAATGAAGATAGAAGCGGAATTTGCTGGCGAGATGGTATGGATCGTCGGGAAGGTGGTGGAAGAGGACGGCGGAGAGCGTATTGCTTAGAAGTGATGCGATGGCCACCACCAAAGCCGTCGTTCTGTTTTCCAATTAGATCAGGCTCGACAAGCGGAATCATGAAAGGGGACACCATACCTTGATCTAGAAATCGGCATTTGGAATGATTTAGAGGGATGGAGGATTTTTCGAGCAGCTGGGGGACGGGGTGAAGCTTTCTTCGAGGTTTACCGTATCCGACGTTTCCGGTACCGCACGTATCGTCGTCACAGAGATGCCGTGGAGAAGCGGAATGGGATCTCGTCCAAAGGGGCCTGCACTCTCGATACGGGCTGTAGGTTGGTAATTGGGAGGGAAACGTCGCTGGAGATGAATACCTTTTAAACAGAAAGTAGAAGAAGCGTCAATGACTCAACTGGGATTGCTTTCTAATGGACCTTCGTGATCTAGCCAGTCCCGGCATGCCGTTGGGCCATAGAAGAGCATTATTATTGTTGTTGTCAGCATCTTCCGAGCATGCCGATAGCGCCGATAGTCTGCTGCACATCTACTTCTTTGAGCCTAAGTCGCTTCAACGAAAGGTGTAGGTAGGTACTCTATGAGAGGACTGGGCTAAAACCACACATCGACATGGCAGCGGGTTCGAAGCCGGCATTCGAGTGAGGCTGAAAGCCACTCCCCAGTGCATAGCGTTGTGGTCTCTCGACCGTGCCGGCACACTGTGTTCTACTATCACCATGTCCCATTGCCATCACTTGCTTTCACACGACACGGGCACCGTAATCTCACCTCGCCTGCTGCTGTCGCGGGGGAGAGCCATTCCAAGTTGGATTCACGCTGTAGTAGATCTCTGAGCTATCGATCTTTTCTTCTGGCCTCTTGCGAGCGGTACATAACACTTGAGGGATGCTACCGGAAACCAGAGCAGCAGTCTGGCATGTGGCATCAGCCTTTGAGGCAATACCATTGTCTTCCCCAGGTTTGCAATAAAGGAGCCCGGTCGACCTGGGGGCGAGCGGTCCTATCTAGTCCGCCCTACCTAACCTGTACAAAGGATGTAAAGGATGTAGGTAGTCACGAGGCCGTAGTACGACACTGTAGAACTATCGCCATCTTGGACGCTATAGTGTAAGCCCTGTCCGGATATCGAATGATAAGCCATCACAACATCGATATCCTCAACATCACGCAACGATGGCCGCAGACAACCTCTCGTGCTAATCCCACGTCGAGGCCTTAGTACGAAGGCACTGGAGGAATAAATCGGTATAAAACGTTGCCCTGTGCAGCCAGGTCCAGGCCCATCGCTTGCTGGCCTCAATTTGAAACCTCGTCGCCTGGGGCTGGGGCTTTGTCTTGCTCTCGCCAGCCAAGGAGACAAAGTGTCTTCGCATAACCGTTGGGGCGGCTGATTATTCGTGACGGCCCTCTTCTGTATCTGCGGTGCTGCAGGCGCTGGGTAGCCGGGCAGGCGCACTCCCCCTCGCTCTTGACTCAGCACTGTGCGGTCCAACGACACCGAGGATTGGGGGTCTTTTTGATAGAGAGGACGACCGCAGAGGATTGAGGGTTGGTGGGATCCTGAGCGCCAGCCCTTGCCATTCAGCCTGGCATTACCCGCCTGTGCCTCTGCGCGTCGTGGCCGCACAAAGAACGTGTCTGTGACCGGCGCTGGAGCTCAGAAGGGTCCTGAGCTAGACGCCCATAGATATAGCTGGCTGGATGCCTGGACTCTGCGCCCGGGTTCGTATCGTTCTGCAGAGCACACAGTTGTTCCTCCTGATCCAAAGTAATACGGGATCCTGATTGCCGTAGAAGAAGGCAGGTGCTAATCCCTCACCATCTTGGTTGCTGCTGCCGGCCGGATCTCCTTGCTAGCGCCTCAGTCGGGCTAGAGACCTCAGACCCCGTTCGTACTCTGCTGTGTTGAAATAATATCCAGACTCTTCTAAACCCACCATTCTACGTTCCCTGCAGTCTGGGACGGCGCATTCAGTGCGGAGTCCTGTGCCAGTGGATATCGGGAAGGTCAACGTTCGTTCTTCACCCTGCCCGTCTTCGATCTCCTGCTGCAGCCCCTCGCCGAACATTGTCAGACGCCCGTTTGTTGTTTGTTCCCAAGAAGGGGGTAGAGCTTCCACATCTCGATCCGCCAATCCAGACGACGCTTGGGACATAAGATCACAGGAGATAAAAGCATCTACACGAGGTATTGGGTCTACTCCAGGTTCTCTCCATCGCGTCCCTGTGGCACCGCGTCTGTCTTTGCTTCCATCCGGGCCTCTCCTCCACATACCCTCCCTCCCATCGATCTAGTGACATCCACCACAACTTGCAGCAGTTGTGGGGTTGATGGAGGGCCAGCCAGTCACATATAATTCTCAACATAAATATCAATCTGCTCAGTGGTCGCGACTTGTACGGAGAAACACCCTTGCCGGAAACACCCCCAGCTCTTCGCCGAGTCTTGCTGGAGCATCTCAGCTTCCGACCCTCGACCTACTGCCTATCCTTCTTCCACAGCGGTCCTCGTTTGACCAGGCCCAACTCGCTCAATACAATAGACTAATCTCTGCTGGGAGAGGAAGCCGACTTCAATCCTCGCCACTTCCCCCACTGCTCTCCGCACCACACATTCAGGCTGTGCCTGGATCACGATCCGGCTCAAGTGGCGGCAATACGGAAAGAAAGAACCAACATTCTGCTCGGGGTGGTCATGGGAATAAAGACACTCGTAAATTTGGTAAAGGCGAGCGCGCGCTCATAACGGGGAAGGAATCTGTGACCATGCCGGCCAAGAAGTTTGAGCTATCTAATCAACTTCCAGCCCGACCTCATCCCCAACATCAAACTTCTTCCTTATCCCAACAGTCTAGTTCCGTTCCCTCAACCCCACATCAACACGCCCGTAAGTTTTCTTTTGAGTCAAGAGAGCCCTCGCCCAGCGCGACAATTAGCCATTCGCCGCGTTCGGTATACTCCGAATCGAATATCACGCTACCTTCTGCGCGACCATTGCCACCCCCGCGAGGAGGATGTCGGTACGAAACAGCCATGGTGCATACAAGGCGGCGGATGGCGTATAGCATTGGGGATGAGAGGCTGGGGAAATTGAATCTGTCTGATATCAAGAGTAAACTTTCTAAGGACGAGGAGAGAAAGCTGTCGACGGATATGCGAGAGCTTTACGATCGGTTACTACCGACGTCTGGGAGTGATTCGAGGAGGAGAAAACTGGTAGAAAAGTTAGAAAACTTGTTCAATAATGAGTGGCCAGGGCACAATATACGGGTGCATGTATTTGGATCATCTGGTAACTTATTATGTACAGATGATTCAGATGGTTAGTTCAAAGACATGCGTTCCTGAAGGGGGGGACGTTTCACTAACAAAGTGCCACAGTTGACATATGCATAACGACTGATTGGAAGGAGATGGAAGGCGTTTGCATTATTGCAGAATTATTAGCAAAGAGTGGGAATTTAGCATCATCCAGAAGAGCCGTGCTAACAAATACGCAGGTGGCATGGAGAAGGTAATTTGCGTTTCTAATGCCAAGGTCCCCATTGTGAAAATCTGGGACCCAGAGCTTCGTCTTGCTTGCGATATGAATGTCAACAACACCTTAGCCTTAGAAAATACTCGGATGATCAAAACATATGTTGAGATCGATCCTCGAGTCCGACCCCTAGCTATGATCATCAAGCATTGGACAAAAAGAAGGATAGTCAATGATGCAGGTCAGTACCAGCATGCCAAGATCACGTTTCGTCGTCTTACAATTCGCTAGCTTTTGGCGGTACGCTCAGCTCGTACACTTGGATATGCATGATAATCAACTTCCTTCAAACTCGCGCTCCTCCAATTCTCCCAGCTCTCCATCAACGTCCTCACTTGATCCTTCCTAATAAAGATGGGCCCGAAAGTTCTTTTGCGGACAACCTCGACGCCCTGCGAAACTTTGGCCAGAAGAACCAAGAATCGCTGGGTGACCTTCTATTTAGTTTCTTTCGGTTTTACGCCCACGAATTTGACTACGACAAGCTGGTTATCTCGGTGCGTAGTGGAAAGCAGATTTCCAAGGTGGACAAAAAATGGCATGTAACAACAAATAACACCCTGTGTGTTGAAGAGCCTTTCAATGTCAGTCGCAATCTTGGGAATACAGCGGATGGCTACTCGTTTCGCGGGCTACATATTGAACTTCGACGGGCATTCGACTTGATTTCAGTGTCAAAACTTGCGGAGTGCTGCGAGTTATACGAATTCCCAAAAGAGGAGGAGAGGGTCACATACGAGAGACCGGCGGCAAAACCCAAGCCAATCTTGCGAAGCACTTCTCAATCCAGCCGAGGAGGCAGAGGTGGATCGCACCGGGGGGCTCGGAGTAACATCAGCCGTAATGGAAACAACAATCGTAGAGCATCAAGCGGGGCTTTTGAGAGTAGCAGTAACACGTATTTGCCGCCCGCGCTATCGTCAAATTTGTCGGCCCATGATGTATGGATGCAGCAACAAGCCCAAGCACAATTGCACAACCAGCTCTATACGACCTATTCCGTTCTGCAGGCCCAGGAAAACAACTTGAGGCTCCAATTATACTCGCAATCTTTCGCTACCGAATCACAGCCATATAACCAGGGCCGAAATCAAGGAAATGCAGGTGTGAACAGTCAACATCACCCGGATCGGAGCCGGACGAGTTCTTTCGATCAACCTCCACTGACCGCCCCTCTACGACCAGAGGTGTACTATTATCCTCTACATTATCAAGGAACGCCTGTCTATGGATACCAAAACCCAAGCACAAATCCTTCGTCGCCTTCTCTGAGTGCTGCAGTACCCGAGTTGAGACGGAGCATGCATAGATCGACCGTGACAAACGGCTCAGGAGCCAGTGGACACTCCAATAGCTCGTTGAGATCACATTCACAGCCGGCAGTAAGGTCTGCTCCAACGCAATTCTCTATACAAGGAGCTGGTGTGCCAAATCACGCCAATGGTCTTGGTATTTACCAACCTATGCGGCAGGCCCATGGTGTGGCGATACCAAATTTTCTGGCCGACGAGAATTTAGACTCTAGCTTCGAGAAGTCATCCCAGGCTTTTTCCACTACGCCCCCGGAGGAATCGGCTCCACGAGAATACGTTGGCTATTATGTCTGCAATCCGGCTCCAAATTCAATGCGCAAACAGTCTGTCCAGCCCTTAGCTGTTCCAAGTTTTGGTGATGTAGGGCAGAGTAGGAGACGCTTATCAACAGATCAACTGCCTCAATCAATCTTAGATCGTTTGAAACGCTCGTCTCGATCTCCTTCTCCCTCCCCCCTCGGCCATGATCGATCGTTCTCGACCGGTGCGCATTCTGCTCCCATGACGGCTGCTCCCTCCCAGCAAGGCACTTCTTATGCCAACATTCGCCCGTTGCACACCGGTCCTTTAGTAGCCAATGGCTCTAATAGTTTAGCCCCTGTCTTCACATCAAATGGACAGACCACTGGCAGTGAAGGTTCTGCATATGGTGATCATAGCAGCGATATCGCCATTGGGTCAACTGATTCTCAAGATTCCCGAACCGGAAGCGAAATCTCTGATGCGAATGAACATTCAGGTCAAGTCACACCCAAAGAACCCTCAAGGGTTCCAGCTTTCAATCACCCCTTGGTGGTGGACGGATCAACACCAAGAAAGAATGGGTCTGTAGTAGCATATGGGCCCTCGCACGAAGTTCCTTCGCAGTCAGACAACCCTTCTGATGGGTCTATGCATATGGAGCTCCCCATTGCAACAACCCAACTCTCGCCAAAAGGTCACAGTCGTTCAGCACGTCAGACTCAGAATGCTGGGATTCCCCCTTTAGATATGGAGTTGAGTCAGCACGACGTTCTGCGTGAAATTTTGCCTCACTTGTCTCCCGTCTATGAAGCTCGGTCACCTTCTCCTGTTGCACATCGAAAAGCTGAAGCCGGAACAATCCGTAGCCTCAATGGTGTTGCTATTAATCCAAACGATGGCAAGGCAGAATCGCCAAGCTCCGGATCGAGGCTTTCCCCTACCAACGGAAACCAGATCAAACAGTCATCTAGCCTTTTGAAGCCCAACGGGCATACCAGAGCCTCAAAAAGCGAAGGTGGTGGGACTGGGTCCTGGCAGAAAATTTCTAAGAATAAGAAGAAAGGTCCTGGCGGTGAACTAAAAAGTGCTGGAAATGGCCTGCCTCATAGTGAGATGCCTCCTATGAACGATTCCGAGAGAAAGGGCGGGTAGTTGGGATGTGTTGGACACATCGGCCGTAGCCGTAAGTGTCTTCAGACATAGATGGTATTACGGAGTTGAAGGACCACGCGTATGAATTCGCGGTTCTTTATCGGAACTGGCCCGTCGGGCTACCCACGTGGTACCGATGGAGTTATGAGCAGTCTATTTCCATATGGCTAGATGGTTTTGCATCTGAATACCCGGCGTTCATTTGACGTGTTTTGGTGGCACTTTTCCGGAAATATTTCGAGTGTGCTTCCAAGAGACTGAAAGGCACTTGTTTTTATTGGATCTCCTTTCTGCATGAAAAGCGTTTATGGCGGCATAACTTTGATCATCTGAGGTTTGATCAACAACACTTATCAGTACCGAGAAGTTGATGGAATACTACATCTCCCGAACTGATAAATACGGTGGTTTGTTTTATAAGGCATTTGCAAGCGGATCGGCTTGGCTTGGTTTGGTGTGATTTTTTTTAAAAGTCTGGGCATGGTTTGGCTCAGCTCTTGATAAAACGACGTGGCTGCATCTAGTGATACGAATGTTGATGGGAGCGGGAGCGAACGAAAGATACCTATGGAATAGAGAATGGGGTTACTAATCCTATGTATGTTTATAGTGAGACGATATGGGATCACGGGATGACTCTGCAAGGTTACGGAAAATAAAATGTTCTATCCCGGTTCTATTTAATGTGATATTTCCATCTGAAGGTAATTATCTTATCAGATATAACGCACTAGACATAAAGTAGCACGTGTTAGTTATAGCTGATCATACTATGTATATCAAACTGTAGATGTAAGCTATGGAATCTGTCTGCCTACTGATAATTTATTAAACGCGTAGTTGTTTTTCTATATTCCGATTCTTGCTTTTTTTTTTTAAAATAACTTTGGAATTACGTGTTCGCTTAAAAAATAAATTACGTAAATAATTTATGCGTTTGTTTTAATTTTGTTTTTAGCTTTTTTTTTTTAATATAAATAATATATTTCCAAATATTTTTTTATTCGAAATAATTATTAAATATTGCTTTAATTATATTTATATATTTTTAATTATTTTTTTTTTTTAAAAATATTTTTGCTGCCTCGAATAGCCGAATTTATTTGTTATATATTTCGTGCCGAAAATTATTATATTAATTTCGCAATAAATAAAAAGCTTTATATTAATTATAATTTAAATTTTTTTTAAATTTTTTAAAATTTTTATTATTAATTAATTTATTTATAAAATTTTTTTTTGTCGATCCCGATCCCGGCCCAAATATTTCTTCGAGCTTTTTTTTAATTAATATTTACGCCGATAATTTTTTATTTTTTTTTTTTTTTTTAATTTTGTTCCGACTAATTAATAATAATAAATATAGGATTTTTATATTAAAATAAATTATATTAATATGGAGATATATAATTAATATTAAAAATAATAATTTTTAATAAATTTAAAAAATAAAATTTATTATTATTTTANTTTTTAAAAAATAAAAAAATTTAAATTTTTTATTTAATATTAATTAAAAATAATATAAATCCAAATATATTTCTGGCTTATTTATCTATTTTTACCTAAATAAAAAAAAATAATTATTGTCAAAAATTGATTACGACTAGCTAATGGAGGCTAAACTTGTAAATATCGGTGGGATATCGGTAGCATATTGGTGAATATAGGAGACTAGATATTAGTCATCTGAGCAAGGATATGGATATAAATAGACCCATATCCTTGGACCACTTCAATCTCTAGATAGATCAATACTACTTATTTTTCCCTTTTTTATTCTGAACCCCATGCAATCGTTACATCTGAGAGTTCAATAATTATTGCTTAGTTTTATATATAAATATTAATTTATTAATATTAGAATTATTAATATTATTATTTCGGCTATTATATAAGTTTTATTTAAAATATTATAAAAATATATTGGAAATATAAGGGGCTCAGCAGGGGTTGGACTTCATATATTATTATATAAGCTTAACTTTCGATTATTTGTTTAATTCTAGGATTTTTATTCGTGGAAATTAAAAGCTTAAGGTTTTTTACCGGAGTGAATCGAAGCTTTTAATATATAATAAGCTAATTCATGGCTTGTTTATTACCTAATTTGCATTAATTTTTTAATATTTTTCTATAGGGCAGATTCCAATTCTCCAAAGATCTTATATTGAGAGCTTAGATCTCAGGTTACGTAAGCTTAAAAATTTTTAAGCTTACGTAATCCTTTTTTTTTATTTATATAAAAATTAAAAACTTTTTTGCTTTTTTTTTTTAAATTTTAAAATTTATTTTTTAATTTTTTAATTAAATTTATTTGGTTTTTAAATTTTTTAAATGCTATTTATTTAAATAGCTTTATTAAATTATTTATAATTATATTTATTATCGAAATATAATTAATTTTTAAAAGTTTTTGCTTTACCAAATTATAAATAAAATAATATATAATATTTATATATTTAAATTGCTTATTAAAATATATATTTTTAATTAAAGCAATAGCTTTTTAATTATTTTTAATATTTAAATTAATTTAATATTTTTGCTAATATATTTAGCAAAGCTTAAATTTTTAAATATTTAAGCAAATTATTGTTTTAGCTTTATATAATTTGCAAAAGCTATATATTTTAATTTATAATTTAATATAGCTATTAAACGTTGCTTTTTATTTAATTATAATATAAATTTATTAAAAAATATAATTATATTTTTTAATATATTTTTTTTATTAATTTTATTTGCTTGCCTAATTAGCGTTTAAATAAAATATAATTTTTTTATATATTTTTTTTTAAAGCAAAGCGAAGTTTTATTGTAATTATTAATTTTAAATATCGAAATAATAATTTAAATATGTAGCTATTGGTAGTACCCGCTGGCACTACACTCGTGTTGGATCCAAGGCATTTGCTAGTGCTTATTGCAATACTTGCTGATATTATCACCGGTAATAAAATAAATAAAATTAAATAATTAATCTTCGTACGAAGAGCTAATAAATATTAATTTATGGCACGAACTTATTAATTATAATATATATTAGTTAGCTATATTTAAATTAAATTATTTTGTTTTTTTTTATAAGATTATTTATATAATATATATATGCTTAATCGAAATCTCGTACGAGATCTAAATTTCGGTCTCGCATATTTCTAACTATTTGCTCGATTTTTAAGCACGGCTTAGAACGTTTCGTATAAAATACCTAATATATAAATCTGTTGAGAAGTTAGGGCAAATTAAATAATAAACGAGTTAAGGATTTACTTATTGCATGCTAAAAGCTTGGATTCACTTAAAGAAAATATTTAAAGTTCTTACTTTTCACGGACAAAAGTTTTGGAACTATAGTTAATATAAAGAGCCTTATATAATAATATATAAAATCCAATCCCCGCTAAATCTTTTATATTTCTAATAAATTATAAAATTCGGTGCGTACTAAACACGACTTTCTTACTAAAGCAAAACCGAACGAATAAACCGAACGAATCAACCGAACGAAATCAGAGTCTCCAGAGGGAGCTCTGTATAAACCGAACGAATAAACCGAACGAATAAGCCGAACGAAGTCAGAGTCTCCAAAGGAAGCTTTGTACAAATTAAAGTTAGATAGAATCCAAAAGGAGCTATTTGTAAAACAATAAAACAAGTATAGCTTTTATATATATTAAATAATTAACGAATTAAAATATTACGCGTCGATTTATATAAAATATAAAATAAGAAAAAATAGCAAATATTTGCTAACGCTTACAAAAAACAATTATAAGAATTGGTTTCGTCGAGCGAAAATAAAAATCAAAAGCAAAAAAAGTATTTTATATTATCGAAATAATCAAAATTGAGTTTGCATAAATCCAGCGTAAAAAAAAATATTAAATTATTAATAAATATGCCGTTTACATTTGTAAATAATATTAATAAAATTGCCGATGTTACCAACCAATTCGAACGACTTGGCGGATCATAAAATCTAAAAAAAGCAAAAATATAAAATTAAAATAATATTAAAATAATTAAAATAATTATTAAAAAAACTAAAAGAAAATAATGCAATTCTAATTAACAAATATAAAATTGCTTTTGCTATTTAAACTTAATTTAAATTAAAATATAAGGCAATAAGTTTAGCTATCGCCAACCAATATATAATTAATATTTAAAATTTTATATTTAATAAAAATATAAAAATCGATAAATTATAAAGCAAGCTTAAGAAATATTAACGGAAACTAATTGCAGCCAACAGCATAATAAAAAACGCTTATTTAAATAAAATATTTTTTATTAATATTAATTTTTTTATTTNAAAAACAAAAACGCTATATTGCTATAGTNNATAAATTTNTTATTTAATAATNNNTATTANTTAAAAAAAAAAAATTAAAATTTTTTAAAAAAAAAAAAGACATNATTGCAAAANTTAAANTTTGGAAGCATTANNAAAAAAAAANNNATAATGCAGCATGGCNTTAATATTAAATTATTTATNGNTATTTNAATTANNTTTTANAAAAAAAAAATAACGTATCCAATATTAACATAATAAATGTGGCATTTAAATGCTATTGCTATAAATTTATTAAGCATTTTATAGCTAACTACAAATATTAATTTATTAATAAAAAGTTTGCACGTAAATTACGCCTTAAAAATAAAAATAAAAAATATAAATCCAAATTTAAATTTAAAGCTTTTAATATTCGACGCTCGAAATTTGTATAGTCAACTTTTTGATTTATATTTAAATTATTTCGCTAGCCAAGAAAAAAGCTAGCTTTTTAGCGCAAAAAGAAAAGATATATTGCTGCCTATAATTTTAATAATAAAATTAAAAATAATCTTAATAAGCAAAATAAAAAAAAGGTTTTTTAATAAAAACGCTATCGTTAAGAAAGTTATGCTATTAAAGAAATCTATTCGTAAAAGCACCCTAATCGATTAGGCAATCGATATAAAAGCGAGTTTATTTATAACTAACCAATTTTATTTATTTAAGAAACTAAGGCCAATGTTTAAAATCCATATATAAATAAAAAAAGAAATATTATATTTTCGATAACGAAAAATAATATTGGTTAGGGCTGCAAATGAAACCTTTTATTATTTAAATAATATGCTCTTTATTTTTAGATTAGGTATTAATTTAATTTTAGCGAAGAAATTATGCAAAAGTGGCTACCAAAAAGCTTTTGATAAAAAAAATATTTGGATTACTAAAAAATATAAAAAAATCTTAATAGCAGAACAGTTATATGATCTTTATATTATAAAGCATATATCCAAAGAATATTAAAATAAAATAATTAAAAAAATAGTTTTTTTTTATTAATTTTATTTTAAGCAAACTTGCCTTAACCAAAATTGCTTTTCTTAAAATCGCTTTAACCAAACCTATTTCGAGGATTATATAAGCAAATTAAAAAGTATTAAATTCGATTATCCAATTGCAATTATTTAAAAATAAAATGCTAGCACAAATAATTATAAATTTAAATATAAATAGCAATAATAATAATAAATTAGCAACGAAAGAAAAGGAACTGGCACGATATCTTAAATATTATAAATACTTTGCCTATCTTAAACTTAAAAAAATTTATAATTTTTATAAAATAACAATATTAAAAAAAAAAAATCAAAATCCCGAGCGATATTAATATTTGTAATATATATGCTATTACGAAAATGCGAAATAAAATTTTAAAAAAGCTAAATATATAGCTAATAAAAATTTTAAAACTTATATAATTCGACGTTGCTAGGTTATTTCCATTTATAATTTGGAAAAATTAATATTTTTTATTAATAATTAATATTTGCTTAAGAAAAAATTGAATCTTTCCAATTAAGCATAAAGAAAACGCTGGTTAAATATTTAAAAATTAAAAGATTAAGATAAAAAAACAAATAAAAAAAAAAAATTAAACGTGCCCGATTAAATAATGCCCCAGAATTGCTGAAAGTTATAAAAAAAATAAAAAATTAAAAATAAAATCATTTTACAATTAATTATAATTATATTTTTATATTAGAACAAACTAGCTAAGCGATCGATCCAAATAATAGAATTCGATATGTAAGCAATGCTAAAAAAAAGCACAATTGCTAATCGAATTCTGGGATAAAGCTGCAAAAGCTAATAGTTATATAAAAAAATCGCACGATTACAGAATCTGTAATTAACAATTAAAAAATTTGTTTAATAAAAGCTTTTATTAACAAAGTTTTTTTAATTAATTATATCCGCAAATGGGGAAGCAAATGCTTTTATTATATTAATAAAAAAGCAATCCTTACAAGGAAACGCTATAATAAGCTTGTTAATTCTGGCAAAATTAAAATATTTATAAAATATTTAAACGATACAATTAAATATTTCAAAATTTATTTTTTAAAGCGTGAATATATTATATTGTTAAGCAGAATTATTATTAAAAAAAACATAAATAATAAAACAATTAATTTAAGGCTTTAAAATTATATTATTAAATTGCAAAATATAATAAATATAGCTTTAAATAAAAAATTAAAAAGTAAACCAAAAAAAATAAATGCTTTATTAAACATAATTAAAATAAAAGCAAAACCAGAACCAATTACGGCATAAGTTAAGATTTTAACTTTTATTTTATTAGCCGATATTTTTATATTTATAAAAAAAGATATGCCCGATAAAGATACTTTTGCCAAGGAACAGCCCGAAGAATCCAACGCAAATAAATTATTCCAGCTAATAATCGAGAAAGTAATTAAGAAGCTTATCGATTTATAAAATATCGAAATGCAAGACGAGCCACTTGCAAATTTACAAAACAAAAAAGAAATATAAGCTAATTTATTAATCGAATTTATTGCTAAGAAATTTATAGGTAAAATATTAAATATTATAAAACCTTCTTAATATTTTATAAAACCAAATTAAAAAAAATTAAAATTAAACTTAGAAAACAAGCAACGTAATGCCAAAAAGATTCGCGCAATAATAATACAAATCTTAGCAAGCGAAATTAATAATTAAAATTTCGATAAATTAAGATTTATTTTAAATAATAATTTTGAAAAAGCTTTTTTTGCAAAAGTTATAGCCGAAATTAAAATTTTTCGAATATATAAAGAAGCAATTAAAAATAATAAGCATGCAAACAAGTAGCGCGGAGCAATAGCTAAGAAAATGTTATTTCTATATGCTAATAAAATTTTTTAAAAAATTATAATATTAAAAAAAACTAATTTTATTTTTTTTAAATAGATTTATATAATTAAAATAATTTCTAAAGGAAAAATTAAATAATTTAAAGCACGTTTAGTAGCGAGAAAATTTAGTTAAATATATAAACAAAATTATAATTAAATATTTGCATTAATGGTTCGAATAAATATATTAAATAATTAATTATAAATTAGCAAGCAAATCTATTAGCAAAAATGCAATATTATAAATAGCAATTAAAGCAATTAATAATATTATAAAATTGAAAAGCTTAATATTTATATTATTAATTTTTGAAATATATTTATATATAACGAAATTAAATTTTTTATTTATAAAAATTATTAAAAAAGCAAAAATTATTAAAAATGCTATAAAGAAACTTCGACGATTATAAGCGAAAAAATAGATTTAAAACGTTTTGGCTATGCGAAATAAATTAAATACTTAATTAATATTAAATTTTTTTTTTTTAATTAAATATAAAAATATAGAAAAAAAAAAGGAAAATAGCAAGAATCATTTAAGTTTTTTGCAATTTCCGGCGAGACGTATATTTTTAACATGCCATATAAATTTATTAATTTTAAATCTATAATAATTAAATTATATTACTAGGATTTCGATATTTTCCCAAGCTTTAAAAATTTCGATAGCGAAGATTTTATTTTTTTAAATAAAAAAAATTTATTTTATTAATTAATCCGCGAAAAAAAATAGGAGCCGTCTTAAAAAATCGAAAAATATTCGACGAACGGAGGCCGATTATATAATTAATTTGTTTATTGCTTTTTGCATTATTTATAACGAGAATAATAATATTTCTAAAATTAATTTGGAATTATTTATAAAAACTTTTATTATATACAAAAAGCAAGTTAACAAAGCTTTGTCGTTGAAGCTTCGTTAAAAAAGCATAATTATTATTGCCGAAATATTATTTTAAAAATTTTAATAATAAAAAATTAATAATTTAATTGCAAAAGGAATTTTTAAATTTATTTAATATAATCCTGCCGAGCATTTTAAAATTAAAATATTTAATTTTCGATTAATAAATAAAATTAAAAGCAAAATTATTATATTGCTTTATAAAAAATTCAAATTAATTATTTAAGCATATAATAACGCAAAAAAAAAAGCTTATTTTTATTTAATTACTTATTATTTAATAAGCAAATTAACGATTAATTATTGCATTAGCATTAATATTTGCATAATTAAATATTAAACTATTTTTACGCAATATTACCTAAGCATATATGCAATTTATAACTTTTCTTAATTAATTAATATTGGTCCAACTTTTTAAAAAAATGCAAAACCAATATTCTTTTAGCATTATTATAATTGTTAAAAAATTATTATATAGCATTCCAAAAGCAGAAACTTATTGATAAATTACTTATTATTAATATTATAAAAATAAGCTTTTTATAATTATATTTATATATAATTTTTATTTTTTTATTATTATTTACAAAAAAGCTTTCGAAATCGTCGATATGCAAACTAATAATACGTTATTTTTTTAAATTAAAGAAATTTATTAATTTAAAAAATAATAAGCTTTAAAAAGCAGAACTTGTCGCTAAGCTAAAAAATCGATTTTAAATTAATTTTAATTTGGTTTTTAATAATTATATTTTTATATATTTTGCTAACGAAATAATAATTATTAAACAAAAAAATTAAAACAAAAAGCTTTAATTTATCGATAAAATATCCAATTTTAAAACCTAATATATAAAACAGCGGGCATATAAGGCATATATTGCATTTATATGCCAACCAAAGGCTTAATTTAATTTTTTAATTGCTGCCTAATATTAAAATCCTACGGTTAAAAATATTAAAACGCTAAACAAACGGATTTAATAGCAAATAAATTATTTGAACCAAAAATTTTAATATGTTTTATTGGCATTTAAATTAGCCAAGCTTTATATTTTCGTTAATGGATCGTTTATTAATAATTAAAACCTTAGCTTCCAAATTGGATATTTAATTATATTTGCTAACAAAACTAAATTAAAGCAAGATTTTATATTACGAAAAAATCTAATATATTATAGCTTAACGAAAAATAAAAAAATTATTAAAAATATTTTTGCTTTTAAAATTTATAATATGGTCGAAAAAATAAATATAAAAATCGCTATTAAAATAATTTTTAAAATTATTATCGATTAATTTGCCCTGCCTTAAATATTAATTATTGTTTATATAAATTTTTATTTTTTATATAAATGCCTCGTCAAGCTAGGAATTACAAAAAAGAAATGCTTTATAATAAATATTATAGCTTTCCAACAATTTTATAAAAAATGAAAAATTATAAAAATGCAATAAATTAACGGCAAAAATAATCTTACAAATGCTATAACAAAGAAGGCATTTAATAAAACATTAGAAATCTTTGTCGATACCAACGAGTGGCAAATTTAAATAAAAAAATAAATAAAATAAAAAAAAAACAAAAAAATAAAAGAATTAACGAAGCTTATAGGATTTATTTTGAAAGGCTTGGGCATTGGGTTACGTAAGCTTAAAAATTTTTAAGTTTACGTGATCTTTATATATATTAAAAAAAAAAAAAAATAATTTTTGGCGTTATAGCATAAAAAAAAAGTTTGCCAATATGGAAATATATTTTGAATAATAAAAAGCAATTTTATTTATGAAAATATAATAAGTTAACGTCGGGGCATATGTGGGAATAACCTTACATATTGCTTCTTTGGGCTTTATGGGTGAATATAAGAGATTAATAAAGGATAGCTGGTAAATTAATAGGATTCACCAGGAGGCACCTTTTTGGATATATAAAAGGTCCTTCCCTCCCAATCTCTTCCAGCTTTAGACTTAATATAAATCACATCTACAGTACATACTGATTCTCAACTTGATTGCAATCACCCCTGAGGGTTACCAACAAATACCAATTAAAGGTAATATAGGGATGATAGGTTCTAGGCTCAAGGATCTCTAAATATCATCAATACCACTTCTTTTTACCCTCAATTATCAATCCCACACCGTTTACGTGGCATGTGTCTTGGTTTATCTGGGACCTTAAAGGAGTATAAGGAGTTATATCTATCATATAGTAAGAAAACCCATATATTTTATCCACTTTCTTTGCCAGGGCACGGTAATGTGATTGATAAATAAGAAGAGGCTGATCGTCGAGCTAATCGACGATCAAATCGATTAATTATCAAGCTCCTTAGGCCCAAAGGAAAAGAAGTATAGGTGTAAAATCAAATTTTTAGATCGTTATTGCTATTACTTCTATTCTGCTACTACTTCCACAAGAGAATCCATCCCCTTGATCCCCGATAGTACCGAAATCCCCCACGAATGTTCAAGAACTGCTCCACAAAATCGGTTGCCAGTCTACGCCGATTCCATCCATAGACTTGATGTTACGGGAGTATCCGCAATCTTCCAAATCATTGAAATTGCAGTCCCCCTGCAACAACCTCTCACGCATAGCCTCGTGATTTTTGCCTCCCTATTACTGGGAAACCTGCCCCTCTGCATTAGCAATACGGACAACCGCCAACGCCTAAATCCGTTCTCTTCTCCGGAACCCCCGCTTCCTGGGAAAATGGATTAACAATCAGAAGAACGGGATCTTCGGACGTTTGGGACGTGGAATATCAAATGAATATGGATGGGAACGTGTTCAATATTGGTAATGAGGCGGAATTGTGGTACGTTGGGTTGGTGAGTCAGAATCTGCATCCCACTCAACCGGGATTCCGAGCTTATTAAGGTTGGTGATATGGCTGCTTGATAAGTAAAGGCGGCGACGATAAAATACATTTTTATTATGGGGTGGCTTGGTTGCCCCGGATCATTAACAGGCAAGGATGTCATCTGGTGGCTTGGCTAAGGGAATAGGATGGAATTTTGCAGTTCGGATTCGAGTTCGGGTTCGGATACATGGGGAGATGGGCGTTGCAGGATGAGGAAGGGCGAGTCGGATTGGGGTTTAGCGGTGTAATTAAAAGACTCTTTGTCACTTCGGATTCTAAATATATATGTAGGGCGAGATAGTACTTAAATAGTGTATTGAATCCCCTCAAGAGCGGTGAGGTGGGGTTTACGAGAAGAAGAGGGGAGGGAAGTGAGTGATTTATCGAGTGGTTACAATCCTCAGCGGTGGTTAGTGAGGGATCATGAATAAAATAATAATAAATGAAATACACATCCAGAATGCGGCGTTTTTTGATTGCAATATTTGATCATTATCGACTCTTTCTTCTGCGCTAGAACTGTATCCTAGGCTGTTGAGATCCTAGTGCGGTTCTTGGGATTAGGTAAAGGTTTGAAAGAAGAGAAGAGGAGACGAGAGGGCGGAGGGATCATCGGAATTTCTGATGCTAGGTATAGTGGAGTTTTTTGTGCATGATGGATCGTGGTAATTTATCGGATAAGGATTCTCACTCTGAGTTTCGCAGAGATTTAACGAGAATTATTTTTTGTCGGATTAGTGCGAAGATGGTGGTTGTGTAGCCCAGAGCTCAATAGTTAGTGGCTGGGTGGTTGAGTAGCCTTTGATGTAGTGGTAAGAGGATAGAGTGGTTATGCTGAAGGAAATGGTTTTTGGGGGGAAGGATGGACGTCTGCAAGCTATAAGAAAGCACTGATGCTTTGAACCCAAATCTGTGTAAGCCAGTGAGAACTACTATGATCTAAGCTGATGATGATGCTATATTGAGATATATGGGTTGGTACTTGGTATTGAAGATATAATGAAGGGTGTTTATTCATGAAAGGAAAATGTTGCTTTTTGCATTGGATGGATGTGCAAATAGAACGATGAAAATAAGACGTTGGTTTTTGGGCTTTTATGACGATTTTAACTATCTAGAAATATCCCCTCATGCCCAGAGGTCATCGAAGGGATTCTATACCACAATTTGACGGTTTGTTGGGAGCTCGGGATTCAATATCAATGGGATTAAATATTCATATCTGTCTGTTCCGCTGGACAACAAACGCCTCTAGAAATTGAATGTAAATTGAATGTAAAGGGAAACTCACAGCAGCTTGCAGTGGGTCAAGTGATAAAATTGGCACTGCATCTTGATACGGCCTATGCTAAAGCCTTATAGCTGTCTAGAGCTTGATGTAATATTTTCAAAACATCATACACTAGTAAAGAAATGGATGAGATACAAGTCTGATCCGATAAGAAAAGGTGTGAATAACTAAGAAAAAGGTATTAAATGTTTTCTATGTACAGTATGTCAACGTCTCTCGCAATACACAGGAAAGCCCCTCCAGACTTAGAAATGAATGAGATTGGTCTGAGGATAGTCTGGGCCAAGAACTTATAAGAAATTGTTGATGATGTTCATTTGTAGATAAGTCATTAAGGAGCTATCAGAAAGCGTCCCTCTTGGGTTAAATCTACGTAAAGCAAACTTCAAAACATACGAGATATTTGGCAAGAGATATATTAATATGTAAATAAGTACTTGAGTTAGTGGAAGATGAATGTGAAAAGGAACAGCAAGATACAATATGAGAATGAAAGCCCCTGGGCAAATGAGTAGAGATTTTACACTAGATGTGCGGATTTTTGTAGAGAGTATTTGTAAGCTCAACGTAATTTATTTATACAACCTGAGATAAGAAACTCTGATCTAAATTGAAGGGTTGCATCAAAGAATACATGCCAAGCAAGTACATACTAATTTTAGAAAGAGTTATTGGAGGCAATTTATGAGGGGATGAGCAGAAGAAACAAGTGAGAGAAGTAACAAGTTATCAGTATATCCAGGCCTTGATCAAGCAAGAACTTTCCTATGAACGCTTTCATTACAAATATTCTTATGAATGAAGATCAAGACTTTGTCAATCATCTTCTTTGATAAAGCGGAATTAACGAGGGAGATGAAGTGAGGTGGAATGAACAATTGGTAGAAGTGAGAAGAAGGATGCAGAAAATCGGAGGTACGACCTTCGGACAGCCACTTCCACAAATCTCTGAAACCTGCAGATGCTGACTTCATCTAATCGAGACGAGCTAGATATCTGAGCTGAACAGACATTATGATTACATCCGTGGCAGGCTGCGGGAGGTTCAGTTGCACTTTGGGGCGTTCATTAAGGATGCATCCTACAAAGAGCGAGCCACCAATTACCATGAAAGCGCCCTCTGCAGATGACTCTCTTCAGAAGTCTACCTTTGTCCAAGATACCGCCCAAGCAAGTTGCTCTATCATGTGCACATCGAGTGGCATATCATGCACGTCTCCCGTCTGCTCCTCCTGTTGTCCCATCTCTTCGGAAAACCGAAGCCATCTGCGTCCCAGAGGAAGCATGACTTCTTGCATCCACATTTGAGAGATCCGTGACGACATGGAAGCTGTGAATGCAGCCACCCCTCAATGGTATGTTTGTTGGACAGCCAGACAATTGCGTTCCTTGAAATGCCCTTCTTGGCATGTCGTGGCTTTGGTTTGTGGGAATGAACGATGTGGCTGGTATTTGCACCAAAGTTCTTCCGGCTGGTTACGAGTACCGCTATATTGGAACTTGACGGAAGCCAAGACCGGAGATATTTGGCATTTGAAAATAGAGTTTCCACAGCGTTCGGGTTGTACACTATGAAGGGGGTTTTTGGACAATAGCCCCCATCGTACACACATCCCTAGGCCGTGCTAGCAAAACTGGCTAGATAATTTTCACCTCTGCATCAGTGCCTAATTCTCGTCATTCACCAATAACTGCGATATGTTACGTTACCCAATATAGCGGTCATACAATCGCCTGTTCTTGATGGGCAGGATATCATATTCTTCCAGGGACCTAAAATAGGAAATGTTGTACAAAAGGTCAGCTGTATCCCATCTTTTCGCTCGAGACGGGAAGCTCGATCGCAAAGGATATCAAAATACCAAGATATCACCGCCCTCAGCCAAGACCTTGGATATGATGGCCTATCATATTAATCCACATTCGGTGTTACTCAACCCAGTGGGAGATATACTCGCAAAGAAAGGCGAAAGGGTTATTTGTATTCCGGTCTCTGGGGCCCGGGGCAATCCACCCCCACGATTCCACGTAGTCTCCAGCACGATACACTTTCCGTTCACAAGACTTCACGATCTTGACCTCAGCATCGAGAATGGTAGACTGCTTTGGAGGTGATTTGGCTCTAATCCTAGCAATGCCATTGTGTAGCCCACCACCACACGGGGTCTGATGACAACCTTGCGGGAGACGGGGGCGGGGCTATGCCGATTTCCATGCAATGCACGCCCCCAGACGAAGGATCAACACGTGGAGTGATGAGTTGAGTTGAGTTGAGTTGAGTTGAGATGAGATGATCCAGGGATCTGCTTTCAGGGTCTTCCTTTTGGCGACATTGACAGACAGAGAGAGAGGCTTGATGTATTGAATGGCCGGGTCCACGCAGCAGCACGCAGCACGCAGCACGAAGCCCGGCAATAGCCGGCGAGCCGAGAAAGGACCCCGCCATCCCCCACTCTTGGCTGCAGGGTCTACTTTACTACCTGGTAGGAACAGCCATTGTCAGATCAACCCAGCTATCACCAGCCGGCCCCGTCTTACCTAATCGCTTGCTTACCTACCTCGCCTGGGCACTTCTCCTCAACCTCCTGTCTCTTTTCCTTCTCTCCTCGTCACTTCTTTTTTTTGTCCTCCTTACATGGACTGACTTCCTCTAACCTGACTGAACGTACAGGCGAGCTTCTGTATAATAATTGCCCTCCTCCTGCCTGTCGACCCGCCCGACCCCTTGCCCGTCGACCCGCCCGACCTCCTGCCCGCCGACCCACTCGCCAACCCACCCGACCTCCTGCTTGTTGATCCGCCCGACCGCCTGCATGTTGTCGAAGATAAGCAGCCAAAAGTTGGCGCTCATTCTGGCGATCAAGACGCTCATTTTGGCGATCAATAAACCCCGCATGAAGCAGCTGAGCCAGCTGAGCAACTTGCTGTTGAAGAATCCCAGCAATGGCAGCCCCATGTTCGCGCTCTGCTCGAGCTGCTTGACTCTCAGGCATTTCGTTGTAGTCGTTTTCGTCGTTTTCGTTGTTGTTATGTGCTGCGCGCCGAGAAACCTGGAAATGATCAGCCATAATTAAACCAATTTGTCGTGTCGTGGGGATTGTGGTTCATAAACTTAATCAATGTAATTGAAAATGAACAGAAATGGGCGATGAACGAACCTTTTATCGTCGAAAATGGAACTCGGAAGTTGCGGACAATGATCACGTGATGTCAGGTGATGCCTCTGGGGTTTAAATACTTCAGAGGTACAAATCTTTCTCCACTTTTAATTTCCGGCCTAGCGCTCAAATGCGGTAAAACACGGCCCCCGGCTTTCTACCTTCGCCTAATTGAATGCCTTAGGTTTTTTCTTTTTTTTTTTTAATTTTTTAAATTTTTTTTAATATCAATTTGCAATTTTTCTTCACATTTTATTTCTGGCATAGCAGAAGAATACGGTAAAATGCAATAAAACACAAATACTTGGCTTTTTACCTTTGTTTAATCAAAAGTTTTAGGTTTTCTTTTTTCTAACATTTAAAAATTAAAAGTTGCGAATATATATAAATTACTTAATTTTTTAATAATAATAAATTATTAATTGCTTATAAATATTAAGTTCGCTTAAATGAATTTAAAAACCCAATTAATAAGTAATGAAAATAATTAAATTTAGGCTAAAAATATATGTGGAAATATATGAGTCATAAATCAAATAAAGAAAAATAATCTCACTCATTACCTCTTTGGGCCCCATAAGTAAATATGGGAAATTGATAAGAGCTAGCTGGTGAATTAGTAAGGTTCTCTCCCCACTTTTCTTTTAGCACTAAACTTAATAAATTACACATTTATTGTACAATTGATTAATTCTCACTCTTTGATTGCAATCATTTCTTTGTGTTACCAACAATATATTTTAACCCAATTTATAATTTTGCCGGCCCGGCCGAACATTTGACGAATTCAATTTCGGGAATTTGATCGATTTTCATTTCGGAAATTTGATTAATTTTATTTTCGAAATTTTGATTACTTTAATTTTTTTTTTTTTTTTTAGAACTTGGTTTTAGGCATCAACAATTATGCTTATAAAAAAAGTTTACAAATATTTCTACCCGCACCTATACCTGAATAAAGAAGTACGAATGAAATTTTTCATGTTTTACTTTCTTTACAAGAAAAAAAAGTTTTCTTCTAACTCAAATGAAAAAAATCCCAATTAATTCTCTTTTTATTTTGGGCTTTATCACAATCTTATTCTCCCCTTCCTACTTCATGCTTTTACTAACTCCCTTATTTGTTTCCTAATCATTAATTTTCATTTTCCTAAGATTTTCAAGTTCTTGATCCTCTTTCTACATAATTTGTCTGTCTCCTGGTAGCTTTTGCACTTCTCCCATCCCGACATACATTTATTACATGCGCATCTTGTTATTTTTGCCTCCATGCTGATTCATCCTACTTTGTTTGTATTGAGATCGGCCGTCTTATAATTCGGTATGATTTGTAAAGGGGCTTCCTAACAAGCAGATAAGCACAGCCAGAGGATTTCTTTTTTATACCTGACCAAGTTCACAAGCGGCAGAAAGTAATGCCTGGTGCTATCGCTTGTACTAACTTTGATGCGATTATCAGCTATAAACAAATCTTCCTCTTGTGCACTTTGCATCGGTGGCAAGCTCGAGTACTTTGGAATTGATCGTGACCGACCGACTCGCCTTATTTGTTTTATCTTGCGGCATCTGGGAAGGCAGGCGCAGGAGCTTTGGAAAAGAGAACGAGCCGTAAAAAAGAGAGACAAAAAGAACATACCTTGGGCAAGGGGCCCGACTCGAGGAAGACAAGAAGCCAGAAGCAGCAGTGGGCCTTGCCATTAGACAAATCGTCGTCGGTTTCAGCGAGAATCACACTGACACCGCAGTTGGGAAAAGCGACATTTATTACACACATCTTCTGAACCACACAGCGAGCTATGTCCCTCGGGAACTCGCCTGGCTTCATGACGGTACTTGGGGTGGTCAAGCTATCTGTGGCAGGACCCCTATGGTCAGCATAAAGCTACTCGAGGTGAGTGTGAACAAGTGGACTTACATGGTTCCAACGACTTGGACCCGGCGTTAGTTATCTTCTCTATTATTTGCTCCAACAGAAGTATGGAGTCTTCGCCATCCACATTGATAGCGATGATAGCACTTACTTCTATCTTCTGCAAAGGCCTATGGTTAGTTATTCCCGCCAGTTATTTTGATGTTTTGGGGGACACAAAGATGGACTTGGCTTTTTGTAAATTTTGGGACAGGCCCTGTGCATATCCTCTTAGATGGTAGGTGACTAGTCCTTGCAATCACTTTCTTGTCATGTTATGTCGTAGTGCACCCATGCTGGGGGAAGGCGTGTTATCATGCTTGGGCGTCACTGTGCCCAAGGGTGGACCGTGGCTCTGAGATACCGAGAATGGAATTTTGCATATGCTTCCATGCTTCCATGCTTCCACAGTTTCTTTCCAGCTCTGCCGACTGTGTAACACGTCAAGGAAATCTCTGACAGGCGTGGTGGTCTGTGTCATCCATCTGTGTTGTTTTGTTTTAACGATCATCCCTTGGGGATTATTTTGTGATGACAGGATTGATATTCGGGGTTTCAAGATATAACTCGTGCCCCCTCAAAGGCCGAGATCGGTTTTTCGAAGTTTTTCGACATGGAGTTGGAGACTAGATCGAGAACCTTTTGGTCGAAATCGATGTCGGTCACACTCTGCCTGCTGAGCTTCCTAAGCATGTTGATGTTTTGGAATATAAATGCCCAAGTTAACTTGACTTAGTTTTGGGAGAAGGCCTCGGCAGATAAGATAAATAGGCAGTGATAAAAAGATGAAGATTACAAGCATATGTGCTGTGTATGTTTAACATAATATGAGAGAGAAACAGATTTTATAATAAATAAGTAGAATTGATTCGATTATATAAAAGAGGTAGATTTTCCCCTGACATGTAAACGTGTCCAAAAATTGAAAGTAAGTATTAATGGCTGAATTAATAAACTAATAAAGTTAGTAAAATTAATTAATAAAATCAAATAAATCAAGAAAGTCAATAAAAACAATTGATTCAAATTCTTACTATTATCATAAGCTTATGAAGCAATTCCTAATAAGAAAGATCCTTTCGATTTACCTACAAAAAAACAAGGTCTTTTTTAAAACCTCGGTTTACTATTCCGCACCATATTCTTCCAATATAATTATTTTCTTTGTCGAGTTTATGCCTTCTCAATTCTTCTTGCAATTCCGGGCTATGTGTCCCCTCTTTTGACATTTGGGACATCTGATAAACATAGTATTGTGAGAGTTAATATTGTGCCCATATTTCAGGATATCCTGAAAAAGCTTAAAGATGTACATGTTATAAACTGAGGGTTTGGTGATATCCGCAATCAGGTCCTCGTTTGAGTACATTCCGAAGAGTAGACTTGCTCGGGAAAGCGCGACAAGTAATGCTCGAGTTTCGTTAATAAAAGACATTCCTCTGGTTTTGACAAAAGAAAGTAGGACAATATCAAACTATGTCCCCTGGCAGCTAGCGATTGTTAGGAAGTGAATATCTAACATAGAGATACGTTGTAACCAGGCGCATTTGCGTTTAAGTCGGACAAGTTGCCCTTTATAAAACGTTAAGATTCCAACTTTCATATGTGAAAAGAGTGGATCTGCGGAAATATATTCAAGATCGGCTTCAAGCGATGAGGCTTCAACATTATTAAATGAAGATGTTCCGCCTAGCATTCAGGCCATTACCTGCATACCTGCTATGAATCGCTCTGTATAGAAATCGCAGTAGCTTTTTGTTTTCACAAGTACAAACTTTGATGAAGGATCCTATTAGGCGTCCAATCCAAGGATCACTAAACATATTGCTATTGGGTAGTAAGTTGATGCAATGCTCAAAAGAATCAAACTACAGCAATAAAGTCGCCGAGCCATCCTCATCAACAGATTGGATAAGGTCGCCAGATTCATCTCTTGGTGAGAATAAGAGCCGACTAAGAAGTGAGTTTCGCGTCCAATATTGTGGAGGGAGTATATTTGGAGTGGCGGTCGAGAGCGCCAATATGCCACACACAATTTGACTCCGTTGGTATGGAGTTAAGAACCTGGTGCCAAGTGGCGAATTCATGCCTTAATGAATTATGACTTAAGCAAGATCACTATTATTTGATTCACGATTTGGAATATTAATCTTGGGATAGTACTTTTCAGCAAAAGCCAATTAGAACCAAGAATCTGGCAAATCTGGGAGATCGGGCTTTCCTCCCTAAGGCAGAGGAGGCAGATGAAGCAATAGATCGGCTATTTGTCCTAAAATATTGAAAATACAACTGTACTCAATAGCTACCTGTCCACTTCTGTGGATCAACTTCTTGGCTAAGTAATATTTTCTTTTTCTACAATTTGCAGAAGCAGCACCCGCTTTGATGGCAGTGTCAAGCCACAAAACTTCTCCAGCATCATCTTCATTTTCGGGAGCACTATTATTATCTTAACCAAGCACCTCAATATCCGGAAAATCTTGTTTATCAAATTCAAGTTGAACTTTATTTCCTTGTCAAACTTGAGTTTAGAAAGCTGCAGATTGATATCATTGACTGTATTTTCTAGGCTCCATTAGATCATATAGCCTTGAACAATGCATCTTTGCTCTTCCAATTTCTTTATTAGCATTAGCTATATAGAGAGAGCTAGAAATTTACTAAAACTCGATATTTGGAAATAATCTGCAGAGCAATGCCGGACCAATCTAAGTTATATAATACTCACAGTTAGTTCAAATGAACATGCCCAATTCATCATGAAATGACTTTGCTTTTGTCAAGTAACTTAGATCACGCCATTTAAAGAACAGAATGCGGTCTCCTTCCCATCACCTCTCTTCAAAGTCACAACGTGCTCAAAGCAAACCCAGGGCACATAATAATATTTTTCTTTATTATCCTTGTTAGAGGGCAGTTCTCCAACAGATCAGGGTACACAAAAAGGTCCGGGGCACTGCATGGTTGCCAAAAACCAATCCAAGAAAGCTCGTCAGTTTTCTGGTATGTCGTGGAGTTTCATTTCATCTTCTCTCTGCTCAAAGTACTCCTGGTATACCCCTCGAAAATGCATTCACCTGCATGTTTTCTCGCAGTATATAAAATCCATAGTTGACCATAACAGCTCGGGAGGGATCAGCCATGTTGATGCACTTAAGTTCCCACACATTCTGGTGCGATATCTTTACAATAGCATGAAGTTCTTAAGGTTACGCATGTGCAAGATTTGGTCCGCAAGCCTATATCTACTAAATGATTCCACAATTCTAGACATTGCCATAAATTTCGAGAGTTCATGGAATAGGTACTGCTCGACAAGCAATTCATATGCATAAGCAAGTTGCTGCTCTGATTCGGGATCCGCGGCTTTGCAAAAGCCATGTGAGATCCAGTTATCCTCACCCACATCCAATTTATATTCATATTTATTGCAAATCTGGGCATAGGGAAGGATGAGCAAATGCTGCTTTTCCGGAAGCTTAAGTTCGATGATAAACACCCACCTTTTTCTCGTCAGAACTTAACAGCTCTTTTCGAGCCGCATCAAAAAGGGCCATATGTCCCAGATCATCGCCATTCGCTCCGAATTCCCCCTCGCTCTCTAGCCACTGCATATCTCTTGAAATAATAGGATCCCTGGTTTGCAAGCACCATATTATTAGCATTTCTTTAAGCCTGTTCAGCTCCACGGCACTCTGCAGCTTTCCCTCGTCAATATCTCAGTCGATTACAAGCCGATGGTAAAGTTCGAAGATTCTTCGAACCAGGTCATACCAACTTCTAGGTTAGTAATAAAAGCAAATGCATAAAGCTCTGTGCCGGACTGACAATAGATCTTACCTAGATTGCAGCTTGCTATTACCGGCTATGCAGCTCCGATTATCATGTCTGGTTGATTATACCCGAGGCGCTCATATCATACATGAATATGAAGGCCAACATATATTGCAAAACCTGTTCGAGTAGAGCAGCCTTCCAGCTGGCCATTTGCTATAACCTAGGTCTTGGCATGACCCAAAGTGATGAGTCAAGCCAGAGCCCATTGGGATCGAGCGATCAGATACCGGATGAATTTGAAGTTAAAATGAAATGCATCGAGTCGAGAATCCCGGATTCAATATATACGAAAAGCAGTTACAGGTCGCTTTTTGGCCAGGGTTTTATACATTGGGAGAATTCTCCTTGCTGGTATCAGGAAGATCGGGTTGGTTTGATTGCAGAGTCAATGTTGAGACAGGAGATATCAGGCATGGAAAAGATCCTAGGGCCTAAACAAGCGACTGTACTCAAGTTGAAAGCCGGGCCCAATTCTATCCTAAAAGAGAGCCACATACCTAGCGATGGCAAGGCATTGCAAAGAGGTACTCCATGGCCTGGAAACTGCATTTGGAGAGGATCATGGAGATTCTGTTGTGTGGAGGCATTGCAGGGAACATACTTGGAGCAAGATCGGTTGAATCAGGCCTACGATCCCGGGAAGAAGATTCTGACGCTATGTCTTCACAATAAGGACCCGATCATCCATTGTCATGGGTGGCCAGAGGGAATTTGGAAGAGATCGACCGGCTGCTTGGCAGACTGAGAAAGGTGGAACTGGAGCAGCAGATGATAAAGGAATTTTTTGTGCTCAATTTGGTAATAGCCACATGCAGATTCTTTCAGCCAAATCTATGCTGGCTGCGACACTTCGCAACCAGGTATGCAGGCACAAGTCATTGGCTCTTCAATAATTTATCAATAGGCTCAAGAAATCGACTTCCGGGCCTTATAGCACTGAATATCTCAGATGTCCAGTTTGGGTGAGCTCGCGATGCGTTTCCCTTCCCGCACAGATCGCCATCGAAAGATCTATTTCTCATATCAACATGGCAGATGGAAAGCCAGAAGAACAAATTCGGTCAGCATTATCCTTCAAAGACTTCAATAACAAGATAGATAACTGGGTAGATTTTGATGCTCTGGTGATATATAACAACTCGGCGGTGATTCTTATCAACCTAGGACACACAGAAAAAAGCTGGCCACTCATAATTGAAGTTTGAGAGGGGTATACTGCTATATATAGCCTTGATGAAGAATCCGCGCTTGGGATTAGCAGAAATATAGCCGCCATACTCCACAAAATGAGTGATGTAGAGGCAGCAGAAACCATTCTCCAAATGATGCGAGAAGAGCAATTAAGTTGAGCACCCACAGATTTATTGTTTTGCCAAGCAATGGATCTATTTATGTTATGTTTCCGATGCGATTTTGTTCCAAAACTCAATTATAGAGCCGGTTTTTGTCATTGTAATATATATGTAATAAAGTTAGAATTCGAAGAAATCGCCGAATTCTGGTTTTGATCACCTAGAACTTGACAGGCTTGGGCTTGTGATGCGATATAATAGATAGGGCTGACAAGTTTCCGGTACTAAAAAGAGAATAAATAGTCAGCATAGGTTCAAGCAAATATGAAGTAATATATACATGCATACGCCCCTCATGTCCGGCAGGTCTAGATCACTGTGTTGGGCAAGCAGCTTTATATTCTTCAAACGTCCCGCAGAATAATAAGTGAGACAGACGGCAGAAGATTGGGCAGGCTCCTATTTTTCCTCTTTGTTCTTCCCACTCGGCGACAGCGAATCGAGTGACCAGCCGGCAGGATTGTTGGTATAGTAAGCAGTATGAGCTTGGAGCAGGTCGAGCATTTTTTTGGTCTAACTCAACCAAATCTTGGAAAAGTAATCCCAGAATGCTGTAGGGTTGAGCTTCTGCCTTTTCGACAGAGGTTGCAATGATTCTTGAGGCAGACGCAGCTCAAAACATAGACGCTTGCATATATTATGAAGTTGTAATTTGGGCATATGGCAAGCACCGATTTCAGAATCACCAGATCCAGGTGTAATTGCCTTGTTAGCGGCACTTAATAAACGTGTCTATGGCCTTGTTACCAGACCACTAGCTGTGGTATGTTGTCCAACTTTCAAAATAAGAAAATATTGTGCTCAAATCCGTCAAATTTGTGCGGAAAACAAACGAATATCTAAGTTTACACAGAGCCAAAATGTGCTTAATACTTTTCAGCTCGATTTCGCCTATTTAATATTGCTTTATTTTTACATTGGGAGCTTCTATTGCTGAAGAAAAAATCTTTTCTGAGACATAAAAGAAAATCAAGATTATCTTTTAAGATATATTCTTATGGTGTTTACCATTATAAAGATCCGCCTTTCTTCTCGGTCTCGTGTGTGTTTCAAGTGTTGGTGCTTTCCTTGGTGTTTTCAGCTTCGTCAACGGTTGGCGGTATCTCGGTATCAGTGTTCGTTGGTAAATCATTCTGTGATAGAGGCCGTATCGGTGTAGGTCGTAGCTCGTTTATGTTGACTTGTATATATGTGCGCGTGATATTACTGTGATATAGTTCTTTTTTACATGTTTGTACAAACAGCACTTTGAATACTTGATTGATATTGAACGAGCTTGCGATGTGTGGCCAAGCTCTTAGCATCGATGACATCGAACCCGAGATGCTATGTTGGTGCAGGTCATAGTTTGTATATATTGTCTAGTATATATGTGCGCACTTTGAATACTTGACTGGTGGTACTGGACAGGCTTGCGATGTGTGGCCAAGCTTTTGGCATCGATGATATCGAACCTGAAAGGCTGTGTCGGTGCAGCATACTTGTACTCCCTACAAACACCATTTGAACATTAGCAATCCTTCACAAAATCAGCATGATACTAGGCCACAGATAGCAAATAACACGCACATAGCCGTAGTAGCAAAGATTCCAATGCGCTGTGTTTCTGTAGCTAAAGATGCTACCAAAGAAAATGCTATGGTGAAGGCGCAAACAATCCCAAGTTTTGTCGCTGTATTGCTTGTAGTACTTAAAACTGAAATCGAGCTTGGAAGTGCTAGTAATGAAATCATTGTTACGATTGCAACTGCTATACACCGGAGACGTTTATTGGAAAAGAACCAAACGCGAATAGATGGCCACTCCTGCTTCAAACAAAGCAATGATATCTAATTTTTTAGTATTTTTTTAATTTACAAAAGCTGCAGAGTTTCCTTACCTTGAATGATTTCCAGAATGATATTGACTTGTATATATGTGCGCTCTTTGAGCACTTAACTGGTAGTGGACAGGCTCGCATAGCATCGAACCTGAGGACATGGGGAAGGCTTATGACCAATTTGGCCGCATTTGTTGCATTGAAGCTGGGTTGAAGTTCGTTCGGACAAGGTGCAGTCTGCTGCCTCTTGCCCGAAGCCCGGTCCATGTTTTTATTCTCAAGGCAACGCTTGCATTAGATACAATTTCGGGCTGTATGTCCAATCTTCTGACACTTGGGGCATTGAATAGACATAAGTCTGTCAGAGTCGATATTGTGCAGGATGTCTCAGAAGGTGAATGTGTTGCAGAGAGCAATATGACGTGATGAAGGCCTGTGGATGGAAATGGTCAGCTTGGCTGCATTGCCGAAAGAAACATTGGCTGCTCAGAAATGAAGGGATTTTGAACATGGAAGATACTGGTAAAGTAAACGACTCACATTTGTTGTTGTTGCTATTGTTGTTGTTGCTATTGATGTTGTTGTTATTGATGATATTTGTTAATATTGATGTTGTTGTCAGAAGAAGCACTTGCCTACATTCAGGAAAGCAGTTGTCAGGCCATCAGGGTTAGGGCTCGGTAGTTAATCAGGGAAATAGCTTCTTGCGCTGGACTTGACTTCTTCCCTTGTCCTTATTACTTCCTGCACCAACATCCGATCGGAGCTCTGCCATCTCCTCCACCTTCACTATCACCTTGTCATTCTCAGTTAGGCGCACACAAAGCCCTCTTCCTTGACCACACAGTTGAGTCGACCGCTGCCATGGATACCACAATTATCAATACTCCCTCCCCCCCCTTCTCTCTTCTTCTTCCCAGGACTAATTATTCCGTCCTTTTCTTCATAGCTGGATCCTTCCAAGGACCTGCTCGGCTCTGTTGGAGCAGAAGCATGAGCTGGAACTTATTCGACAAGAATATAAGGAACGAATTTGGTCTTGCTGACCTGAATCTAGTTCTTCAAAAATTATTTGAAGAACTAGATTCAGGTCAGCAAGACCAAATTCAACACACGCCAGTCCAACAAGCTCCTATTCAGGACACCCCAATCCAATCAAAGCGGAAACTCGATAAACTCTCTCAAGGTCGTGCTTCGTTCTCCCAATACTTTGCATCTATGGCCAAGAAACTAGGGGAAATCCCGAAAAATGTCATTGCGGCAGCCCCGGTAGGCACGACCCATTCAAATGGTTTATTCGACAAAAATATAAGAAACGAATGGAGGATGACAAGGCTAAGATGAAGGAAGAATTTGCTGCTGATTGGAAGCGGACCCATTCAAATGGTTTGTCTTACGTCCTTATGCCTTAATAACAAATTATGCTGATTGAGATAGCTTCTGCCTTTACTATTGCCGGAGACGATGAAGTACAGAATGCTTCTTCTCCAGCAAGCAATGGAAATATTATTGCGGCAGCCCCGGTGGGCACGACCCATTCAAATGGTTTGTCTCACATCATTGTGCCTTGATAACAAGTTATACTGATTGAGGTAGCTTCTGCTTCTGCTATTGCCGGAGACGATGAAGTACAGAATGCTTCTCCTCCAGCAAGCAATGGAAATACCCAATGAAAACCATTAGGTCGGTCCTCCTCGAGTCCCATTCCTCTATTTCTACCTTTCTGCCTTTCTGCCCAATCAATACCAAGTGGCCTCCTCGAAGAAAATCCCCCAATCGATCTCATCTTTTATTCTCTTTTTGGCCTTCATTCTTTACGCTAACTTGAAAGGTACAGGATTTGTTCTTTGGCTTGCCACTATCGATTCCACAAATCTTTTCTTTTCCGACGATTCGACAATCTTCCATCCCATCCACCTCATTTTTCTTCTTCGACAACTCAACAACCTTCCCACACATCTATCTCGCCTTCCTTCTTCGACACTCCTTCCTCTCCACGATCCCTCACAACATCTCTTGCCCCTCACAACCTATAAAATGTCGAGCTTGATGCTAAACCTGCCTCCTTCGGGGGATATGGCAGGCAGACAAGCAATTATAAAGGTCTAGAAGGGGTTGGATCCCCCAGATATCCAGAAAGGGACGAGAATTGTCGGTTTGAGAGATCGATATGATAAGAAGCTTGCAGGAGGCAATCACATCAGTGGGATCGGGGTAGAAACTTGGCTTTGAAAATATATCCTGTAATTGTTTAGTTGTATTGTTGTCAAATATAATTCATTAACACATTTATGAGTTTCTTTTTGGCAGCATTGCATTCACCTTTGCTGTTGCTAATGTATTTACTTTTGTGCCCATCCCACGTGGATTATTCGCTATGTGTTTTGTTAGAAGTCACGTAAAAGGGTATGGTAAGAAACGAGATATAAAAGCTTGATATTAGGAGTACAGAGTGACCAAAGTATCGTCTGATCTCTAGAAACCATAAGGGTTCGCCCATATAATATATTCAGAAAGAGGTTCTCCATAACCCCTACCTAATTTTACTAGGAATTTACTAGCTAATTTAAGTACCTTCTGGAGTACCAATTAGCACAAATGAATGACTCATAGATTTAATCAAATATGCGGTGATTTTGGAAGTGACAACTTAACTTAGCGCACTAACACCTATTATAAATACTCCCTCCCCCCCCTTCCTCTCTTCTTCTTCCCAGGACTAATTATTCCATCCTTTTCTTCATAGCAATACGCCCAACGTGTTCCCAAGCCCCGTAATGGGCATGTCTCCCCACAACCCGAACCTACTGATCAAGATATCCTGTACGCTGATTTACTATCTGAAGCTGAAGTTAACACTGATTTTCTTGACAGCAATACAGACAATGACAATAACAACGAAATTGACAATAACAACGAAATTGACAATAACAACGAGCTTGACAACGAACAGCTCGAAGACGTCGATTTTGGTGCGCCTAATAGTGGTATGTTGGTCCTAGATATCTTTGCAGCCCTGCTCGATGCCTCTTATGAACTCTGGGTAATTCTGGACCCTTTCCCTTGCCAACATTCTGTCTTTGAATTTTCAACAATACCCAGGGTGCGAGAATACTATATGATATGAGCTGTGAGACTGATAGTTAAAGCAGTCGCGAGCCTTTTGTCCATATAATTGGGCGATGATGGCTCAGAAATAAGCAAAGTAGACACAGGTCATCATCGGTAAGTTAATATCCAGATCGCAGTCAATGCCTTCCTGACTTGCAAAAGTGTCGTCTTCAAGGTATTCCAGAACACCTCGCAGAGACCTAATCTCAGGATTTATTATTTCATCCTTTTCTTCATAGTACTCTGCTACGACCTTCAATACTCGGAGGGAACAATATCAATTCCCAATGCTCTATTCCTACCGGCCAACAATACATATCAGATATAATGATATAATCATCTTTTCAATACTTGTCTAACCCTGGTTAGGTATTATAAATGCTGCTTTGCACAAACACATTCGCAAGAATTGTACTACGGTCATATCCAGAAAACACATCAATAAGCTTTGACCCATCCCAATTTTTTGTTCGAAGCAATTTCACCAGAACTTCAAGCTAAAACTGTGGCCGACAAAGCGATTTCGACAGTAAGCTACAACTCCTATACTTAGATCTATGGCCAATGCTAATAGAAATCGAATTGACAGAAAAGAAAATGCCGATGATTATGGCTGGTGGAACAAGACGAAAACAGGATTGACAGAAAAGAAAATGCCGATGATTGTGGTTGGTGGAACAAGGTGAAATGTTGGACTTTTGATACAATATGTAAGAATAGAAATTGAGTACTACTACTATATTGAGGGAATTAGAGGTGAAATCATAGCAGAATTGCGTGCTATTAATCGAGAAGAATGTTCTAGAGGAGCTATTTATAATAAATCAATGGAATTGATTCGATTATCAATTCCTCCTCACATGTAAATGTATCCCAGATTAGAAGTGCTAATAGCTAGACTAATAAAATTAATAAATTTAAATAAACCCATCGCCTCGGTGCTCTTGGTCCCCTTGGTCTGACACAAAGAAATGCATGAAAAATGGTAAATGCAAGTTTTTCTTCAAAGAAAGCCTTGCATATTTTGTTTTTATTGCTTTTTGTGTGTGTCTCAGGAGAAACTTTTGCATTGCTGGTAGGGATAACTAACTAGATTTCCCTATAGCTGATCCAAATACAAGTTTTCTTTGATAGGCTTGTTCATATTTGCGGTGATTTATATCGACTTGGAAAACTCACTCAAGAATACCCTACCTCGTCTCTCCACCCCGCCAACATCCCACTTAAGATTATTTGTAATATATAATACAGTCACAATATCAAATTCTTTTTTTCTTCAACTTATTCTTCTTATTTTCCATGCCTTCTCTATTGAATTTCCTCTTCAAGTGCCGCTTTTTAATCAAGAACACTTGACGATTATTCTTTATGCTTGTGTTTCCCAAAGCAAAATATAGCATCGCAATCTCAGCAAGGTACTTAGATTTACTAGTATTTTACTAGCTAATTTAAGTACCTCCTGGAATATAAATTAGTCATAATGAATGACACATAAATCAACACCTAAAAATCAATGATTTAGAGATTTCATCAAATATGCGATAATTTTGCATGTGATAATACCAGATGTTCAGCACTGTCCTCATGAAATTTGGCCAGCCAAGCAAATTAGGAGCTATACAGGGTTGTAGCACATAGTTCCTATTTTCTAATATTGTTCTGTCTTGGATAAAGACAAAAGCCGAAGGTTCTGGGTTATAACTTCAAAGGCCGATGCTGACAGAAATTAATGCCTGAGGCACCCATTGTAGCCTTAGGGCCTTACTCGCTTAGCTCTCTTACCTCATCAACCCTGCGCACTGTGGAGCCACTAACTGGCTCACGTAAACACTCGCTTATTATGTTACTAAGCACACTTTGTATTTTAGCTTTTCGCACGTAGAAAATTAAGCAATCATTTTGCCTTTTTAACAAATCCTTTACCAAACCTTTTTAGTGGCGACCACAGTGCGATAGGAAGGTTCCTGCAAGCTATTTTTTTGTTTATTTATATTTTTGTTTAAGTTTACATTATAGGACCTCTGGCACGGTGTCCAGAGAATTCCTTGTTGTTATACCGCCAGGGTGAAGCCTTGAAGCGATTTCTACACTTTTCCCTTACTTTCCGCCCTTGCTTTCGAACCTTATTGCCAGTACGGCATATAGAAGTACAAACAAGGTGTACTTCCTTTCGAAAAACCTTCATTTACTTTACATCGATCCCCAGGACTTCAATCGTGTCAGGGGAAGCATCACAAGCTCGGCAAATACTGTTACGCAAATGCCCTTAGATTCGAAATTTGCCACCGAACGTTGTTTACGTGACTCGGAACCTGACACATCCGAAGGGCAGATTAAGTCAGGACTATTCTAGTAGTCGTAGGATGCTGATTAATGCAACAATAAACAAACGCGTCTCGTCGGAAACAGCTTCTTTGTATCTTCTTCGCATCATCGCATCTTCTTCGCATCATCTCCCCAAGGCTTCGATCCTGTTTCTCGCATCCTCGGACAAACTCCTCTGCTGCATCTCAATTTATTAGAGTCCGATATGTCATCAGAACTGGAAGACCTGCAGAGGCAGCTTCGTGAAGCAGAAGAACGCGCACACAATGAGCGACGTGAAGCAGAACGCGCACACAATCAGTTTCGTGAAGCAGAAGAACGCGCACACAATGAGCGACGGCTACGAGAAGAAGCAGAGCGCCAGTACCAAAACACAACACTCCCCGAATTTCTCGACGCATGTCACACTTACCTTCAACTGAATTTGAGAGTCCGGAAGATCACAGAAGCTACGAAAGGCGATCCTGCAAATGCAGTGAACAAACCCCGCCCAAACCGAATCCGGCAATGGGAAAACTTTGAAGAACAGCAGGCAAAGATATGGGACGAGTTGATGAACTCGAGTTTTGTGCGTGAGCAACATTTCAACCCACGACACGTGCTCAAACAAATGGGATTAGACATCTGGCGACAAAAGATAGGTTCGGAGCTGGATCTTCACATCTTCGCTCGGTCTGCCGTCCAGAATCCGGTCTCACAAATCTTTGAGGAAGTCTATGCGGACGAAGTTCTCCGCAAACTTTTCAAGCTCAAAGGTTCAGTCAAGTTCGAAAATCACAGCAATATGCTCAGTGCAGATCGAGCAGAGGAGGTGCCACCTCCAAACATTCCAGATACTCCGCGTCGCTCACTCCGTCTTCAATCCAACGCCAGCAATGCCAATCCAGGCTCTTCTTCTCAGACTGCCAATCCGGTTCCCACACTCCAAGTTCCCCGCCCACGCGCCGACCAGTTCTGTGTCTACAACACATCCAGTGATGATGGTGGGGGACGCCAACAGGTGGCAGCGCTAATCTCTGAATACAAAGCTCCTCACAAGCTTACCTTAGGTCATATTTCCGAAGGCCTTGACGAGATGGATCTAGACGAAGTTGTGGACGTTGGCAAGAACGAAAGTGTGGCCATCCGTTGTCGCCGTTTGATGGCTGCTGTGATCACGCAAGGCTTTTCATACATGGTACAGGCCGGGCTCGAGTATGGGGAGATCTACACCGGTGAAGCCACAATCTTCTTACGCATTCCTGATGATCCGTCAACAGTATATTACTATTTATCAGTTCCCAAAAGTGATGTTGGCGCCCAGACCGATTGGAGCGAGTCCAGCGATCAACCCAACAGGTTACACTTGACAGCCATTGGGCAGGCAGTACCTTTCACTCTTCGCGCACTTCAGACGCCTCCACGCAGTGCGAAGTGGAAAAGAGACGCATTGCGACAGCTCAAGACCTGGAATATTGTGATCACAGAGGTTGAGCATGCTGTCAAAGAAATGCCCTCTTCAGAATATAAACCCCCGTCGTGGATAACAAGACAGAACAATCGACAGTCTCCGATTCGATTTCGACCACGTAAGACAACAACGATAGCAACTTGCGCCATAGCAACCTCGTCCTCCAGTAGCAACGATTATGATGACCCCGATACACCCAGTCGCCCCCTCCCACAACCACCCACGAGCAGCGCAAGCCGCACCTCGGCACAGTCGCCAACAGAAGACAACGAACAAGGCGAACAAGAGGGCACCGGCGGTGGTTACAGCAAGCACAGTCAAAGAGATCTGGGTCCATTTTGCACGCCACAGTGTTTGTTAGGCATTATACAAGGTGGCAGACTTGATCAGATGTGCCCAAATGTTAAGGAACATGGGCAGGGTTGTCATCAGCTCAACCAGGTGTCCTTCATGCGACAAATACAACATCTATTATGCGACCAGCTTGACTACACCGAAGAGATGTATATCCATGGAGCGCGAGGAGCATTGTTCAAAATCAAACTGCCGGGGTTTGGCTATACTGTCGTTGCAAAAGCAACAGGTGTCGAGTGTGTAGGAGACCTTATACATGAGTCTGCAATATACCGCCGCCTTCTTCCGATTCAAGGGAAGTATATACCTGTTCACCTAGGGGAGTGCACAGTGGACACCATACTATACTATGCGGGAGCTGTTCGCATTGTCTATATGATGTTGCTAAGCTGGGGAGGATCTCCAGTACGACCACCAATCCCACACTCACTCGTTGAAGAAGCTATCCAAGGGCTGCAGGCGATACATCAACTTGGAGTGTTGCAGGAAGATCCCGCAGCCCGGAATATTCTGGTGCATCCGGAGCGGCCAGGTATTACCTGGATTGACTTTGAACGTGCCATATTGGTCGCACCACAAATGACCCTTGGCAGCAAGCTATCTCTAAAGAAGAAGCAGAAACTTGAGATGCAAGGATATCTGGAGAAGAGTAACAATGCATTCACACAGGAGGTGGATAGAGCTCGGGCAGAGCTGATCGGCGACCTGGAATGATTATATAGGTTGGGACATGTCAGATGCTGGAGGGGTATTGAGCACATTTTGGCCTTGTGTCAGACTTTTGATCCAATGCTTAAGAATGAGAATTGAATTGATTCGACCATTGATTCCTCCTCACATGTGAATGTATTCCAAACTGGAAGTAGCTGAACTAATAAATCAATAAAGTCAATAAATGTTGAACTCTCAGGTGTAGCGGTTGCATGGGGTTCAGAATCAGAAGGGAAAAAATGAGTAGTATTGATCTATCTAGAGGTTGAAGTGGTCCAAGGATATGGGTCTATTTATATTTATATTCTTGCTTAGATGATTAATATCTAATCTCCTATATTCACCAATATGCTACCGATATCCTACTGATATTTATAGGTTTAGCCTTTATTAGCTAATCGTAATCAATTCTTGATATATCCCTTTGGATTCGATTGTGCTTAATAGGCCTGAACAATATTAATAATTCTTATTTTTAATTGCTTAACAAATTTGGCATGCTTTATTGCCGTTAATAATTTTGTTAATTCGTTAGCCATTATTTTATTGCTAGCAATATATTATAAATTAATTGCTTTATTTGCAATATGCTTGCGTATAAAATAATGCTTAACGTTTATATGCTTGGTTTGCTAATAAAATTTAAGGTTTTTAGCTAAGCTTAAAAATTTTTAATTGTTTTTATATAGTTTAATTAATTTAATATCGGCCCTAGAATATATTATCTAATTTATAATTTGCTTTAATTATAAAGCTTTTGAAATAGCCTTGGCCAGCGAGTAATATTTCGCCTTAATAATTAATTATGCTATCGTAAATTATTATTTTAACGAATATAAAATTATTTTTTTAGTAAAAAAATAAATATTTCCAAAAATTAATTTTTTTATTAATTTATTTCCTGCGAAATCTGCGTTATAATATTTATAAAATCTAATTATATCCGTTTGGTTCTCCTTTCCAAATCGATATTTTATTTTAAGCATTTTTATATTTTGTAAATAATGCAAAATTTAATCGGCGGCTTTAATATATTAAAATAATAAATTATTAAAAAATTGGAAAAGTATTAATATTTTATATAATATATTAAGCCTAATTTATATTGCAAAATATATAAGCAAACCAATTTTTAATTCGTAAAGCTTAATATCTTCGTTCGTAATCTTGTTTTTAAATAAAATTATAATTTAATTTGCTTTAACTTTTTAATATTTTTTTATAAAACAAATTTTAATTTTTTAATTTGAAAATTTAAATTTTAGATTACGTAAACTTAAAAATTTTTAAGCTTACGTAATTTTTTTTCCTTAACGAATTTAAAAATTAAAAATTTTTTTATTTTNNTNTTNTTNAANNNNAGCAAANTNAATNTTTAANNTTATAATTTTAAATTTAATTTTAATTTTAAAATTATTTAAAATTTAATTTTAAATAAATATTAAGGCGCATAGCCAAATAAAATATTATTTTTCGAGCTTGGTTTAAAAAATAAATTTCGAAATATTAAATATATATAATTTTGCAAAATAATATTTTTTAAGCCCGGCTTAGGAAATGAAATTTTTAAAATATATGCGATTTGACGTTGCTCGTATCGAAATCAAATTTTAAAAAATTAAATAAAATATTATTATTTTAAATTTAAATTTATTTATGGCAACTTTTTTAAATTTTTAATTATATTTTTTTTGATAAGCTGCCAGTTTTATTTAATTTAATTTTATTTTTTGCGTATAATTTAATTAAAGCGCTCGATACGTTTTCTTAAAAATTTAATTTTATAAATTAAATGCGGCGAAACAAAATTATTAAATATATTTTTATTATTTATAAAATAAATAATTATTATTTCGTTTGGATCCAGGTAAGCTATTTTGATTAGCTTGCGATATGTTACTAAATTAAGCAAAATAAATAATTTATAAATTTAAATAAATATAAGCTAATTATATTTTTTTTTTTAAATGCTTATGGAAAAATAATTAAATTTCGTTGGGCACGGGCAGCAGCGGGTTAATAGCATAAATAATTTTAAATAAATTTCGCTTTTATTTAATAATTATTAATAGCTTAAAATAAATACAAAAAAAAATTTATATTTAAATAAAAATAAATTAAAAAATGCAATTATTTTAATATAATTGCTTTTTAGGTTTGCTAAATAAATTTATATATATTTTATTCAAGAAAAATAAATAATTTAAAATATAAAATAAATTTTTCCAATATAATAATTAATTGCTTCTAGCTAAAATAAATATTATATTTATATCGCAAATTTTATTAAAAATATTAATATATATTAATAAAACATTGCCGCTAAACAAAACATTTTGTTAATCGGCAAAAAAATAATTAAAAATTTTATTTATTTTAAATTAAAATTAAATAATATTATAAAAAATTATTATAATAAATCCAATTAAAAATTCTATAATATAATTATATTAATATGTAATTTGGGCATTTGCTATTTAAGCTCGAATAAAATTTATAATATTTAAAGCTATATTAATATAAGCAACTTGCTTATATTGCTTTTTTATAACTAAAGAAAAGTTTGGCTAATATTAAAAAAAAATTTGTTATATATATAAAATTAATTTTTTATAATGCTTAATTTATTTTGCTAAGCTTTATTTATTCGTACCTATATATTTTAATATTATTATTTATTTTTAGCTTTTTTAATATTAAAACTTTTTTCGTATTAATCAAATTAAAAAATATAAAATTAAATTAAGCACGCTGGCAATCTCGTTTTCGGAAAATAAAGACTTATTGGTTCCGATATAGCTTAGGCGCATTAATCTGCTTTTTTATAAAAATGCTAAAACGAGCGAAATTAAAAAAAATAAACTTGGTTATAATTAAAAATTTTTTAATATAAAGTTTATAAATATTATAAAATATTATTTTAAATTTTATAAAAATTTTATTAATATTCCCCCAAAAAAAACCAATAAACGTATTAAAAAAAATTATATAAAATAGCAAATATCGAGCCGAAATAAATAAATTATTATTATCGATTGCTAGCTATATTAAATCTATTATAAAATATGCAAAAAATAAAATAATATTATTTGCGTAGCCGATTCGATCGAATATTTACGCGTTATAATTTATAAAATTTAGTTCGTTATTTAAATTTTAAATAAAACAATTAATTTTGTATTTTCAAACAATTAAGCATTTTATAAATTAATAGAAAATATTATCGTAAATCCAATTTTTCCGGCGAGCCTTAATATTCCAATTTTTTAAATTATTAATTGCTTAATTTGCCCGCATTTTGTTATAAATATATAAAATAGCTAATTAGGCCTCGCTCGGGGTAAAGGCCCCGCCGGCGTTTGCAATAGCATTAAAATAAACTTTATTATATAAAAAAATATTAATATTTTTATTTTTAAAAATTTTAATTATAAATATAATAAGGCCAATTTTGGCTTTTAAATAAAAAATAATTTTTAAATTTTTATTAAAATATTGCAAGCTTTTAAATTTGGCTATTATTATTATTAATATAATATTTTATAGTTTTTTTATATTATAAATTGCAAATGCTATTAAGGCATAAAGCGCAAAAAATTTTATTTAATAATAATAATATTTTTTAATATAATATATTTTTTATAATAACGTTCGGCTGAACGAGCTATTAATAAATTTAAATAAATATTAATTTTCGAAATTAATTTTTTTAAATTTTTCCCAAAATAATTTAAAAATTTTTAAATAATTAATTTTAATTTTAAAATTTTTAAATATAGGTTTTAAATATTATGCTTTTTAAACTTTTATTAATATTAAAATTTTTATTGCAAAATTTATTAATTTTTTTTTAAAAAATAAAAATTTAATTTCAAATTTATTATTTAAATTTTTAGCATTATATTTTTATTTTTTTTTAAAACTTTGTATATTTTTTTTTTAAAAATAAAAATAATTTTTATTATTATTTAAGCTTTTTAAGGCATATAAAAAAGCTTTTTTATTAAGCGCTTTTTTTTTTTAAATGCTTATTTCGATATTTCTAAGCTATTTTTTCGATTTGTTAAAATAGATTTTTAATTACGTTTGGTAAAATACCGCTATTTTTATAATTTATAATTATTTAATATTTATTTATTTTAATAAATTTTTTTAATTAATTATTAAAAAATGTGCTTGCTAACGCTATGTTATCTAATTCTTTAAACTTATAAATTTTTTTTAAAATTATTAACTTTAATAATTTTAAAAAATTTTAATTATTTATATAAAAGCTTGGTTTTTTTAAATTTGTTAATAAAAATTGGAAATATATTGAATTAAAAAACGAAATCTTTTTTTAAAATAGTTTGCTTGCAAATAATATAATTGAAATTTTAATTTTTTATATTTATAATATAGCGCTTATTTTTTTAAAGCTTAATTTTTTTTTATATTAATATTTTTTATTTTTAATTATTGCATTTTGGTTTAAATAAGCTTGGTTTAATTATATTTTTTAATTTTATTTTATTTTAAAATTTTTTATATTAAAAATTTCGTTTCGATTAATAAAATTATTTTTTTTTTATAAATAATAAAAAATAAAATATATTTAGTAAAAATATAAATTATTATGCGAATAACAAAAAAAATAAATAAAAGCTTATTTAGCTATAAAAATCTTTTGCTATTTATAAGCATAATTATTATATTAATAAATTTCTAATAATTTTTTTTGATTATTTTATTAGCTTTGGCATTATATGCCGAGATTTGGATTTTATTAATTTTATATTTTTTTAAATTAGCAATAATTTTATTTTTAAATTTAGATTTTTTGTTTATTTTAAATTTTCCAAAAATTTTATATTGGCAAATAATATTTTTTTATATAAATGCAGCAATTTTTTTTAATTAATAAATTAATTTTTATAAATATAATTTTTGATTATTTAAAAAATTTATTTCGATATACGCACAAACTAAATTTGCCATCGTTTATTAGCAGTTTTATTATATTAATAAATAGGAAAAAAAATATTAATATAATTTTAAATAAAAACAAAACTTTTTCTTATTTAATTTTGCTTTTTTTTTTAATATTTAAAATAAGTTTAAATTTTTTTTTTTAATATTTTTATAATAATTAATCTAAAAATACCTAATAGCAATTCGATAATAAATAATTTTTTTTTTTAAAATATTTAATAGCATTATAAAGTTTTTTTATTATTTTTTTCTTATTATTTTTTAAAATTTAAAATAAAATAATAAAAATATATTTTTATTAGATTTTTCCATAGCAAATTATTTTTTATATTGAATTTTAATGCTTTGCTGATAAAGGATCTATAATTAAATTTAAAAGCGTTTTTTGGTTTAAATCTTTTATTTTTAGGCATTTTTATAGCAATAAGATATTTGGCAATATTTTAATATTTTTTGTTATAATTATCGTTAAGAATATTAGGCTAGGAAATTATTTTTTTTTTTTTAATAAATAATTTTTATTATCAAATTTAAATTCTTCAATTAGGCTTATTATTGTTGCATTTTTTCCCCGTTTTTGAATTTTTGCGTTTATAAAATTTAATTTTGCACCTATATATTTATTAATATTCTTATTGGATTTATTATTTTCCAAAGCTTTCGGCTTTCGGGAAAATTTATTAGCTGCTATATAAAAAACTTTTTTTAATATGCTTAATTTTAAAATTAAATAATCGAATTCAGGCAAGCTATTTTATTATTAAAGCATTTAAAAAATTAATTGCAGTACGATTTAGCTGAGCAATCAAAACATTAGCATTTGTTTTAAAAATAAAATGTATATTATGCAAATAAATTTTGTATTTATATAATATTTTTAAAATTGTTTTATATTTTTTTTTGATAGCGTTATAATTTCTTTTGGCGTTACTTTAAATATTTTCCTCGTACCGGCTAATTTTATTATCGATTTGTTTCAAGATTTTTTTATATTTAATTCTCGAAATATTAACTTTTAAAATAATATTTTTTTTAATCGTTTTCTGGATTATAATGAAGGCGAATCAGCAAAAATAAAAAAATAAAAACTTTTTTTAAGGTTCTCCATAACAAGCTTTTGCTTTTTGCTCTAATTCTATTCCGCGTTTTTCTTAAGCAATTAATAAATTAATTTAGCACGAGCAGCAAAATTCTTAATTTATATTTAATAATAAATATAGATTCTTAAAAACGCTTTAGCTTTTGTTATATTTTTGCATAACGGCCAATTTACGATTTTCTAAATTTTAAAAATTATTAAAAATCTTTTTTTTTGATTTATATAGGAATCCTATAATAATCATTTTATTTATACAAAATTGAAATTTGTTTTTAATATATCCACTAGCTTTTTTAATTCGATTAAAGGTTCGATCCAAATTAATTAAATGCTTATAAATAAATCTTCGAATTTTAGGTAATGCTTCTTTTTTCTTATAATTAATATCGAGCCTTTTAACCCTAATATTATCAAAGAATAGTATAGCAACTTTGGGAAAAAATTTTCTAAAAATTATTATTATAACTTTTACAAATTAAATAACAAAATTAATTGCTTTTTAAAGCATTTTCGTTATTTTTAATAATTTAAAAAAGGTTTGAAACGCTATTATATTCCTACTTTCTGGGGCTAGAACTAATTAATTATATTTTAAAAAAAAAGTTTATAATCGAAGTATATTAATATTCCGAAAACTTCTTTGCAAACTCGTTAACAGAAAGAAATAAATTAGCATTTTGCAAAATAATATTATTTATTTTAATTTTATAATTAATAAATCGAAAAGCGCCTGCTATTTTCTTTGCTATCAAAAACCAAGGATTTCTATAAGGCCCAAATCCAAATTCCAGAGCTTTGCAATTTATTTTATTTTTTAAATATTTTTAATATTTTTAAAACCAATGCTTTTGAAATAGGAAAATTTTTTTTTCTGCTATGCTTTATGCAATATTATTTTAATAATAATAAAAGATATTATATTTTTATAAATTGTTTTTATATAAATTTAATTAAATATTATAGCTTTTTTTTTAATTAATAATAAATTTATTAAATATAATTTTTTTGTTAGCGCTAAGCTAGTTACCAATATAGAAAATAGCTAATCTTTCAGGAATAATATGGGAATGCTTAAAAAACGATATAATTTTAAAAAAAAAAATATTTTTTATATTTGCTTTTAAAATTTTAATTTATAAATTTTTTTTTAAATTTTTCTATTTAATTAAGCTTTTTTTTAGGCGCTTTTTCAAAATTATTTAATTTATTTATTAGGCAAATCTTCTTGGACTTGGATTTATATAAAATATTTATATAAGCGGCCTGCTTTTTTTTTTTATTTTAATTATGCTTTTGTTTTTGCTGCTTTTGAACGGCTTTTTATTATCGAAATTTTTATTTTATTAATTTAGGTTAAATTGGATATTGAATTTTTAAAAACATAAGCTTTTCTTTTGGCCGGGATCGATTTATTAAAATATTATTTTTTAAATCTTTTTTAATATTAATTCTTTTCAAATAACTTATCTTAGCTAAAAAGCGAACTTATACATTAATTTCTTTTTTAAATATTTTCCCGAGGGCAGCTTTAATATTGCTTAAATCGATTCCTAAATATATTTCTGCAATAATATTATTGCTACCCTTGTTTATTTTCGCGTTCCATTCCTTCGCTCGCTTTAGAAAAGCTTTTCGCGTTCTTTTCTCGGGCACAAACTTCTTAAATTTAAATAAATTGATTTTAGGACCTAAAAACATAAAACGCCATCTAAACAGTTCCCTAATATGCTCTTTTAATTTAATTAAAAATAAATTTAATTTATAATCAAGCCTTAATATTTCAATGCTTATTTCTTAATTATAATGCCTTTCTTTTCCTAATTTTAGCTTATATAAATTATTACGAAAATCGTCAAAATTCGATACTCTTTTGCTAATATTATTATCGGTATTAATATTAGCTAAAAGTTTTCCAAATTCTTCTTTAAAAATCCTTTTGGCAATATTTTTTTTTTTGCTTTTTTTTTTCTTAAAGCTTTAAAAAAATCTAAGCGCTTATTAAGCTCCTAGAATTCTTTGGATTTTTAAATGTGGCTTTTTATGATTTATTCTTTTTGTATTAAATTAATATTCGAGTAAGCTAAACAAATAATTAATTTAAAAAAACTTTATTATTTTTATTAGCAAAAAAAAATAATAGCTTAAAAATTTAACCTAGTTTTATTGCTATATTAAAAGCAGCGATTTTAGAAAACATAATTTTTTTTTTTTTTAATATTAATTAAAAAAAAACTTATTTATTATAGATCTAATATATTTCATTGTATTGGCCAAAGCTTTAGGCATAACGTTCACCTTTGCTCTAGTATTTATTATAGCTTTAAATAATCTTCTTCTTTTATTGGAACCCTAGATCGTAATTGCAATCCTCGGTGCTGGGATTATATATTTAGCTTTAATAAGATTTGCAATAATAAGATTTATAATAGCCTTTTTAATATTAAAAACTTATCTTTTATTAATCGTTAGCATTTTCTAATCGAAGCGTTAAGAGAAATTTAGCCTTATTAAGGTATATATTTTTTTTATATATTTGGGCAATGCTTTCTTTTTTTGGGCAAGCATTACTTTTTCCAAGGCGTTAATTCTTTTTATATAATAAGTAGATATCGACTTTTTTTTAATTTTTTAATTTAGATTTTATTTTAATAATTAAAAAAATAAAAAAACCTAGCTTTTTCTTTTATTTTCCTTTTAATTATTTTAAATATTGTAAGAAATTCGAACCAATAATTTATATCTTTTTCGAGCTATAATATCAAAAATTCTGCTAAAATAAAAGTTTTTAACTTTTTGGCTATCGCTTTTATTTCTTTAAAGACTAAATAAATAACGGAAATCCTTCGTTGTCTTAAAAGCTTAATTAAAATTAATTCTTTTTTTTTTTTTAATAGTATTTTAAAGTTCTTTTTCGTTCCTGGCATAAAATTCTTTTTTATTATTTTTAAATTTGTTTTTTTTAAGCTTTTTTTATAAATTTCGCTTATTAATATTTTTATTATTTATATTTATATCGGAAACATTGCTTTAAATATTTTTTTTTATTGCCTAATTTAAAAATTTTTTTTTTTAATTGCTATTTGTTTTTTTAATATTTTAAGTTTTTTGGCATATTTAAAATTTCTATTTTTTATATTTGGTTTCCTGGCTACGATTTTGCTAATCTTTTTTTTTTTATTATTGCATTAATATTATTAATTTTTTTTTTTAAAATAAAGAATTAGCAAAAAACTTTTTATAGAACGAACTTAGATCGCTTTTACTTTTTATAATTCCTACTAAACCAATTGCTCGATTTAACGGCCCTTAATTTTTGAATTTTTTAATAATTATATTAATAAATAATTGGCCAATTGGGTTGGTAGGCTAAGAGTTCTGTTATTCTTTCTAAGCATCCGTTTCTGATATAGCAGGCTCGCCCTTAAAATAAACTTGCTTATCTCGTTTTATTTTAGCTGGATTTTATGCCGAAGCAGCAATCTGGCTTTTTATTTGTTTAATTTATAAAAAGCTTCGATTTAAGCGCAATTGGTATGCCCTACGCCCAGGGTTATAAAAATCTAAGCATTATTAATTTTTATTACTTTTATAAATATATCCACGTTCGCGATATCAAATAATATCAAAATATTTATTTGCATATAAATAATTTATTTTTTCCAAGTTAAGCTTTTTTTTAATTTGCAAATTTTAATTTTTATATTTATAGCAAAGTTTTTCTGGGTTACTTTTATTTTTTCGATTAATATATATTGCATTAATATCGGCTATTAATTTTTGAAATAAGAAATTTAAATTTTAAATAAAAGATTAATATTTATTATATTTTCCTTTAGCTTGGATTTATAGCATCGGATTTTTTTCCAGCTTTTTCAGGCGTATCATTATATAATTAATATTTAATTTCTTTAATTTTTCCATTAATTAATTAATTTTTAAAAGCTTTTTTTTTATTTTTTTTATTTTTTTTTATTTTTTATTTAATAAAAAAAAACGTAAAAATTTTAACGAAAATTTTTAATCAAGCTTAATATTTGTTAAAAAAATTTATTTTATTATATAAAAAAGTTATAGGCCTTAAAATAATAGCTTTTAAATTTGTAATCGTTAATATTAGCATTATATATTATTAGCATAAGAATCAAAAAATTTTTTATAAATTTTATAAATTAAATTTATTAATAAATTATTTTTTTTATAATATTTTTTTTAAATTTGTTTATTTTTTAAAATTGGCTTTTTAATTATTTATATAAAGCGCTTTGTTTATTTTTATTTTAATGCAATTTTTTTTTTATTATATTATAGTTTTAAATAACACGCTTACTTATATTTATTTTTATAAAAATATATTTAATAATAATTTTTTTTTTTTAAAATTTTTTTAAAAAGCTTTTTAAAAAAATTTAAAAATTTTTATTTAAAAAATTTAATTTATTTTTATTAATTAAATTTTGGAAAAGTTAATAAAATTAATTAAAAAATTTTCGAAATTTAATATTTTTTTAGACGGCTAATTTAAAAAATATTTTTAAAAACGTTTTAATTTTTTTAAAAAATTTTAATATTTTATTAAATATATTTAATTTTTATTTTTAATAAAAAAAATATTAAATAAATAAATTAAATATATAGCTTTTTATTTAAGCAAAAAATTTTTTTTTTTTTATATATTGTTTTGATTTCTTTTTTGCGTTTTTATAAGGCTTTGTTTTTTTATTTTTTGCGTTCCTACGAGGCCCTGTTTCCTCGTTTCTTATTACGTAACTTTATTAATAATTTGTTATATAATTTTTTTAGTAATTTTTTTCCGCAAATTTCTTAATTTACAACTTTTTTTTTTTTAATAAGCTTGCCCGTAACCTTTATGTTATAACACCATTCCTTTGGTAAGCTCGCCCGTGACCTCTATATTGTAACAACTGAGCCCACAAATAGCTACCAGAGCAAATATTATATAGTTGCAATAATTAGCTCTATTTTGCCATTTCTTCTTAATCCCCTTTCCTTGGCCGATCAGATTAATCATATCTCAGTTTGCTAGCAAGGAAAACGCGTTTAGTAAAACCCTAGAGAAAGAACAAGATATAAACTAGATGATAAGCGACAGCTAATCGTCCTGGCGGGTTCATCCTCCTAGGCGGGCTACTCCTCCTAGGGGTTAATAACTAGCTTAGTTATACCAACTTGGTTAATAGAGCTAGCTTGGTTAATAAAAGCTAGCTTGTATTAATAGAGCTAGCTTGGTTAATAGAGCTAGCTTAGTTAATAGAGCCAGCTTAGATTAATTAATAAAACCAGCTTGGTTAATAAAGCTAGCTTAAGCTTAGGAGCTAGCTTGGTTAATAAAATTAGCTTAGTTAATAGGAATATATTAATAGAGCTAGCTTGGTTAATATAGCCGGCTTAGTTAATAGAGCCAGCTTGGTTAATAAAGCCAGCTTAGGTTTAGGAGCTAGCTTGGTTAATAAAGCTAATTTAGTTAATAAAGCTAGCTTGGTTAATAAAGCTAGCTTAATTAATAAAGCCAGCTTGGTTAAGGCTTAGGTTATAAAGCCAGCTTGGTTAATAAAGCTAGCTTGGGTTCTAACTTAGTTAAATAAAGCTAGTAAATAAAGATAATTGTAGCTATATTAAAATAGGCGCCAGATCCGGCTATTTTGAACTAAAGAGAGAATGAATATAACCCCCAGGCAAAAGTTGCTTTTAAGAGCTGGTTTATATATATTGACTAGAAAGAGGGCACACGGAATATTGCTATATATGAAACGTGTTTACTAATCCAAATATATATATTATAATTGCCTTCGCGTCGTTTTATCAAAATAAAATATTATTTATTAGCAATAATTTCAATCTTTGTTTTTAGCATACTTGGTATAATATACCAAGATAAAACAAATATTAAAGGCGCAGAATTGATAATATGTAAATATTAGTATATTATAAGCATAGGTAAGTATAAGCTCCTGCTCTTAAATACCAATCTAATAAGTATATAGCTCTCGCTTTCCAATATACAGCAGGCTGCTATATTTCCGATGAGCATATAAGTTGTAATAATATAGCTACGATTTATATAGAAATACAACCAACATTAACAATAAAGAACTTGACTAGATATTAGTAAGAAGTCTAATATAATAAAACAAACTGAGATTAAAGATTCTTAGTAGAAAAAATAACCTCTTTTGTAATATATTGATCTAAACCAAATCTCCGACCAGGACTAGATATAATTACTATATTAAGCCGTCTAACACATAAACAATGATCGACGTACTAGTAGGCCTTTCTACGTCTCGGCTAGGCATAATCGAAAGCTATATTACAAGCATATCGATCTCGCAAAGTAATATTGTTCCTGGATCTCTTACTTTTTTTGATAAGTGCTCTATTTACTAAATGTAGAGCATTTTAGCCGTCAGGGCAATGACAGACATGCCATCTGTTTCTATAATCCTGTGGAATCCTTATATAGAGTTTATTTATATGCTTAATTCCTGGACAGAGCCACACTTTTTTACCTACTTCCAATCGTTAACTTATATCTTCTAAGTTTCCTATCATATTGTATCTATTACCTAAAACAATATTCCCTCCTAATTACACTAATATCCCTCTTTCCTAATAAAATTAAGTATCTACAACACTTTTTCTAAATACACCAAACATCAACCTACTCACTGAGCATGCTCCTGCCCAACAAGACAAGAGTCATCTAGAGATGATTTACAATAGTATAGATAAGCTCCTTAGCAAGACTTTATAAGATCTTTAATCAAAACTACAGACTTGAGTAGGAATATTATAGAAGGAAGAGCCCGACAGAAGACTCTGGCTTTGCAAAACAATACCAGACCTTCAGAATAGACCTCTGAGACTGTCCTAACGAATTCTGAGCCCGGAAGTCCGACTGAAAGAAACAGCTCCTCTCGATACGAGCTGTATACTGTTGTAGTATAATACTTCGTCTACCCGAGCTCGACATATAAATAATATAACTAACCTACAGCCTATCCTTGTCCAAGCATCGTCCTACGAAGCCTACCAGGCGGTCCGCTGCGCCGGATCTTATCCTTGAAAACAAGAGCCATATATATGCATATCTATACTTTCACGCAGTTTGCAAACCATATACGGTACCCGAAACAGCTCTTTATAAAGAACAAGCAATCGGCTATGCAGATATATAACACGACTATAGCGTATTCGGTTAGGTTTGCCGGACCGGTTTTCGCCAGCCCCCGCAGCGCCAAGAAGGGGTATGCCAGCGCTAGTAAGCCGGGCTTTTTGACCTTGAGGGAGCCGGCGTAAAGGAACCAGTCATCCTCGTGCTTCTATAAGCGACCGGCGGCTAGAAACCCGGTATGGATCTTGCTTTTCTTACTGCTACTGCCCTTGCTTTTGCTGGCCGGTCCTAGCCCCTTGGTATTATCCCTCCTTACTGCCACCGTGTCGGTGCTAATGCCGAGCTTCTCCTCTACGCCGCCTAGCAGCTCTACGATATCGCCCTTGAGCCGGATAGTGTTGTCGGACAGGCGGTTTACGGTGTCCTTATCGGCCGTGTTGGCGACGGGTTGCGGCAGCAGGCCCTAGATGTTGTTGATGAGATCGACGACATTATAGCAGTCGTCTTTGGTACTTTCGACAAAGGTCTCGATCTGGGTGCGGACCTCAAATAGGTATATGTTGACCTTCTTGACCGCGATATTCAGCTTGACTCCCGAAATCTCTGTATCGGTGGCCTCGGCGAGCCGGCTAGCCACAGTATCGAGCATGTGTACAGTGAGCTGGAGCCGCTCGCGCCCGAGTAGCTCGACTATGTCGATAAAGTTGGCTAGCAGCCGGAACCGGAGCTGGGCCGTATTTCGCTCGAGCTCGGCGACATAGCCGTGCAGGTATGTCTCGAAACCGTTCCTCCGGGCCCCCTCCTGCTCGAGCTGGGTCTCTAGCTCGGCTAGGCGGGCGAGAATCTGATTGTCGCCGATGTTGTTTTTATATAGTAGTAGGCTGACAGAGCCAGTATAGTTGTTCTCGTCGGGCACGCCCTACAGAATGAGGAAGTGGTTGGGGTTGGCCTGCTCAGTCGCCTTCTTTACTTCCCTTTGAAGTCGTTTCTCCATCTGCTGTTCCTACTTGATAGTACTGTTCATATCCCTTATCTTTTCCTTGTATGCCTTCATCGCTGCCGTCTTCTCAGCTAATTCCTCTCGAAGTTTTTCTATCTCCAGCTGCTGTGCCTTGTTGCTCCGTTGACCCTTTTTGCCTATCTTGTCCTGCTCGCCTTTCTGTGCGCCTTTCTGTACCTTCCATAGCTTCTTTTCCAGCAACTCCTTTGTATTAGTCAGGCTCTCTACTATAGCCTTGGCGGCTTGCTTTTCCCCGCGCTCTTTGCCGAGCTTGCGCCGGAGCTTGGCCAGATTTTTCTCAGTCTGGCTCCTCTTCTTGTTAGCCATCTTTAGCTTCTTTATCATGGCCTCCTCGCTATCCCTCCTGGCCGCATTCTTTTGGATGGCAATATTCCGGAGGCGATAGATGATATTGTTGAGTTGCCTAGAATCATTATTCGCAGCGGAAACCTGCTGCTGGAACCAGTGCGCAGTCTCCTTCTCAGCATCTATAGATAACGCTAGCCCTTTTGATTGTCCTTCGATAAACTCGATATGCTTTTCTAGGATAGCAATATATCTATTAGCGAAGCCTAGATCTATAGCAAGTTTATGATTATAGTTTAGCATACGCCAATAACCTTCTTGCTCTAACGACAGTGCTCCTTGTAGACCCTCAATCTGTTTCTCAGCGGACGCGAGACTATATTATATATCGTCAGTAGTTCGGTAACTAGTTATTCTTGTTTCCGGGTTTTGCTTACTTCGTCGTATACTATGCCTTGAGCGTTTGGATTGAATATCGGAGCGCGGCGTTTTCCTTCCAGATCTGATCTAATTAGTAGGACGTCGTCGAAACAACCTTGGGTACGGCCATAGTAAGACGATCTAGGAATAGCAATAGAGGACCCTGCTGGTCAGCCTGGAAGCTCCTCGCGGCGTTCTTTAGAAGCATGAGGCCTCCTCGCAGTATTGTATAGAAGGCCGGAACTCACAGCGACGAGAAATAAAGAAAGTGGTCTGTGCGTAACTGTATAAAATATAGAGCAATAGGCTCGGTATGTTTAGGCAGAGAATTCGGCCTTAGTTATATACCTAACTAGACGACGCTAATTATATAGCCTATAGGCCGTCGGGCGCCTTACTATCTAGCTTTTACGGCAAAAACAATCCACGCCCTAAAAGCGTTGCCTTGTAACGAACCCCTGTCTGCTTGGCGCGCTTACGCACGGTCAATCAGTCGCGGTCAGCCTATCAGGAATTACCGTGTATAGGCTCTGCTGCCGCTGTTATTGGCGCCGGCTATCTTAGAGGTATTGACGCTAAAGCTTCCCGCTTTATATCGGGTTCTTACTGGTTATTGAGTATCGTATCAACAATATTAGTATACTTAAACGAAAGCGAAAGGTTGATGGCCTCTTTGATAAATATAAGTAAGCTTTGTGCATTAAGTAAATCTATAAAAGAAGAACATAATGATTGTGTTAGAGAGGTAAAGAAGGCACATTTCTCTTCCTTAGCTAGAACCGGGACAGGCAATTAGAACACACGATCCTTGAGATCATTGTTACTTATAACAAAGCTACGATATAGCGGTAACCTACTTATAAGTCGCCATTAATTCGAGCAAATGGTTCAGAGCTTCGGCTTGGTGTCGTACGAGATCTTCATCCCACAGCAAATCAAACATTCCTTGCACCGCTCGCCGCATCAACCCATGGTCATTTCCCACCTCGCCGTTTAGAAAGATCAATGTTTTTTCGCACAAACGACTAAGCTCAATCACCTTTTGATTTCGAGGCTGTCTTATACGATCATATGCTTCCAAGACTATCATAATAGCTGATTTACCCTGATATCCTAGCAGACTGCTAAGAATATAAGCATCCTCAATTGCTATTCTCGCTCTAGCGCCAAGGTATAAAGTCGTTATATATGCCGCATCACTGAGCACGTAGGCATGACCGCGACTGTACGGTTAGGTATGGGATTTATCACAAAGTGCCTACTTGATACCTTTGCTATGCTCTATGATGAGATCGATTATCTTGTCAGGCCATCCCGTAAATGCAACAGATGGTCATATAGTGTCACGTGATAGGTCAAGTGACGGATCAGGTGATCTCGCTTAGTCTCGCTTAGTAGGATTAGGTGATCTACAAAGAATATATAGCTTTTACCTTAGCTATCGTGGAACGATAGCTTATAATAAATCTATTAATAATATTTTAANTTTTTTATTTTTTTAATATAATATTTCTTATAATTTTATAAGCTTTTATTTTTAGAATTATAAAAATTAAATATTATAATAATTTAAATTTATTTCGATATAAAATGAAAACGTTACCGATACCTCCACTAGATCTTAACGAATTTAAGAAGCATACAAACGTTCGAAAAAAGCTATTAAGCTATAAGCGAAATTTGAAATTATTAGCTATACGCAAAATTTAGCTATAAACAAAATTTAAAATTATTAAAAATAAGCCAAATTTAAATATAAATATAAATTATATTTTTAGCTTTTTTAATATATATAAATAAAGCTAAAATTTTTTAAAAAAATTTTAGCATTTAATTTAATATAAGCTACTAATATATTTATATATAATTTATTAATAATTCGTACTTAATTTATTATTTAATTTAAAATTTTTTTAAATTATTTTAAAATATTTTATATTTTAAATATTTTTTAATTAATTTAATAGGAAATTATATAATATTATAAATTATTTATTTTTAAAAATTTTTAATTATTCGAAATATATAAAATCGAAAAAAAAGCTTTTGCTAATAATAATATTAGCGATTTATTAAATAATTCCTAATTTTAATTTAAAAAAAACAAATATATTTTAAAATATTTAAGCTTTTTAGCCTGCGAACTAAGAATTTATATAAATCTATTTTTTTAAAATAATTTAAATTATAATTTTAGAATAAAAATCGGCGTAAATTCTTTTTTTTCTTTTTTTAGTTCCCGATTAATATTATTTATTAATTAATAATTAATATTTTTTTTTAGTTTAAAATTAATTTTCCTAACAAAACTATTAATTATTTTAACAATTATTTAAGGTTTTTACCAAGCTTTTTGCCGATTTTATAAAAATTTATTATAATAAAAATAAAAAATATAAAAGCAATAAATATAATATTTTAAATTTTAAGCTTTAAAGATTTTATAAATGTTGCTATAAAATTGGCCTATAGCCCAACTATTATTTGATTACATTTTTTATTATGCTTAAGGAACGTATAAAAAAAGTTTTATTTTAATTATATTATTAAATAATTTTATAATTTTTTAATAATCGTAAAAATAACTAAAGCTTATTTCGAAATTAATAAAACTTAATAAAAATATTTAACAAAATAATATTTAATATTTTTTGCCAAAATTATTGCAAAAAATTTTAAAAAAAATTAATTTAAATATTTTCAACTGATGGTTAACAAGCTTTAGCAGCTTTAACCAGGCCTTAATGCAAGCTAATAAAGCAATATTAATTTAAAAAACTAGGTTTTGAACGCGTGTTAAAAAATTTCAAAATATTAATTTGCATTTTTTTAATTTTTTTTTATTTTTCAAAAGCTTTATGCTAAAATACAATTTGCAATTTTAATAATTACGCAACGATATATGCTTATATATATTATTAATTCGTTTGCAAATAATTATATTAATTTTAACGCGAATTCCAAGCATAATAATAATTTTTTATAATTTTAAATTAATTAAATATATAAAGAAAATATATTTAAAAATAAAAAAAAAGCTTTAACTAAAGGTTATTCCAAAGAAAAATAATTTTATATAAATTATTTATATAAAAAAAATATATATAATAATAGATTTGGCAAAAATAAGCAATATAATTAACGATATTATATTTGTCACAAACGTGGATATTATTTTATATAATATATTATAATAAAACGAAAAAAAGCCTACCGATAATATAAAGCCCAAACGATATATACGACAAACCAAGAAACTATTTTTAAAAAATATAAAACTTTTTTAATGCAATATAAAAAAATAAAAAAATTTGATAATTTGCTTAAACAAAAACCTAATCATGCTTAATTTACGGCTATAATACTTAAAAATATTTCTTATATTACGTTCTTAACTAAACTTGGCAACGTCGACGAAGCCAAGCTGGTTTTTATATTTTAAAATTAAGTTATATATTATGCTTTTATTAAAAATAATTAATTCCAGCAAACGAAAATATAGAATAGCTTTATTTTTATTTTCGACCAATATTTGTTAAACAAATTTTAAGGAATTATGCCCGATAGTAAAGCAGCTAGCATTTCATTTATTAGGGAATCCTAATTTTTTGCTTTTTAAAAAAAATATTTTAATATTAAGCTTAATGTTTTTTTTTTTTGGGGCAAATAAAATAAAGTTTGGTAAAAGCATTGCAATTGCTAAGGGCATCGTACGAGTTTCTATCCCGATAAAAAAGATTATGTTTTACGTAATGCTTACCAATATTTTATTTTTTATATGTTTTTAAAATATAAATGCTTTAGAAGTACGATTCGATAATCTTAAAAACCTTCTTATCCAAGGCAATAAGATTATCCCAATTACCCGAAAATGGGAGCATTTATAAATGCTGCTAAACAGCAAAAAAGAGGCTCTAGCATGGAGTCATTTCACCGAGACGGAATTGCGCCAGCTCCACCGACGATTCGGTCATCCATCAGTACAGCGATTTATCAAAAGGATAATCCTGCGGATGCTATAACAAAGGGGTCATCCAACAAAGCACTAGAAACCTTCGTCGATACCAACGAGTGGCAGATTCGAGTAAAAAAATAAATGAAACGAAAGAAAACAAAGAATTAGAAGGACCAACGAAGTCTATGGGGTCTATCGTGAGAGGCTTGGGCATTGGGTCACGTAAACTTAAAAATTTTTAAGCTTACGTGATCTCTACCTATATTAAAAGAAAAAAGTAATTTTTGGCATTATTAGCATAAAAAAAAAGTTTGCTAATATAAAAATATATCTCGAATAATAAAAAAGCAACTATACCCATGGGAGTACAATGAGTCAACGTCGGGGCATATGTGGAAATAGTTTCATATATTGCCCCTTTGGGCTCTATGGATAAATATAAGAAATTGACAAGGGATAGCTGGTGAATCAATAGGATTCACCAGGAGGCACCTCTTTGGGTATATAAAAGGTCCTCCCCTCCCAATCTCTTCCAGCTTTAGACTTAATATAAACCACATCTATAGTACATACTGATTCTCAACTTGATTGCAATCGCCCCTGAGGGTTACCAACACCAACAAATATATATATATTTATAAATGGGCCAAAATATATAGTTTTATCAATTTAGCAAGCCTTAGAAAAAACAATTCCGAAAGAGAGAGAGAGAGAGAGATAGAAACATTTAAAAAGAAAATATATTATTTTTTGCAAATTTGTATCTTAAAACTCAGATTAGTGTGTGAAGAATTATGGAATTAGATTTCAAGTGCAATATTTTATTTCCTATCTAGGAAGCTTTGTAAAACCTGCACTTTTATGTAACGCACGATAGTTTCCTTTCCTTGTCTGACAATGCACTTCATTTCTTTTGCCCGCTTTCAAATTCAGACCAATACACCCGCAGCAAAATGCTCGCTAATTCCAGAGATTGAACAGCCAGAGAAATTTGTATGAAATCCTTTGTGAAAAATCATTCTCAAAATTCACTGCTCATAAGTCATGGATCCAAAAGTCTTTTCTTCATTCTTCGCATTCATCTCCAAGGACAACTATAGGCATAGTACCCGTAGTCGGAAAATTAGCCGTAAGTGAAGAGTTGCGCTTTCGATGTGAATTAACAGATTTTCTCGCCACTTTTGCTTTCTTTGCCGTTGGCTCAAGGGCCAAAGTACCAACGGTCGCGCACTTGCGCTTGTTTTTACTACCGATCGGGCGGCCACGCCCCCTCTTGTTGCTGGGTGATGGATTCAGCTTCATATGATTGTCATTCTTACGTGGTCGGCCAGGCTTCCGCTTCTCCGTACTAGCGAGGCCTACTTTCTGAGACCTGACATCAGGGGTGTTGCGAATGCGTTCCTGTGAACTGGTTCCGGATTCTAGGCTAGAGTCTCGCGTAAGGACAGGTGTGGTTTTTGCGGTAGATGGCGGAGTTGGAGTAATGAGTTGAAGGCCATCGGGAACAACTGGAGTAGGTTTGCGAATAGATGCAGGAGTACCAATATTGGAGTTCGTCTCTATCGTAGCACATGGGTTTTCACAGACTCCAATGTCTTCGGTATGGAATATAGCGTGCATAGGAGCCACGAACAAGGCAGAGTCTGCTTCATCGTCTACTAGTTGAGTAACGTTTTCGTTCAACGAGACTGGCGTAATATTATCTTCATTTGTAAAAGAGGCGATCGTTGTTGATTGAGGAAAGGAGTCTACTTGCATTATCTCGGGAGTATTTTGTTCCATCTGAGCTTCGGTTTGTCTTTTCTCCTTTGCAAAGAGGATTGTTGTCGACGGATTGTGTACTGCATCGTTGACTTCCATGACTTCTCTTTCAGTCAAACTTCTTTCTTCGCCTTCATTGGTGGTTGTAGCAGAGGCTGGAGGCGTAGGGATTTCAGAATCAAATCTGATTGCTCTAAAGCTATCGTTTTTTTTTACTCGCTTCGCTACTACCATTGGGAATAGTCGAGGAAGATGGTTGAACTTGGTGACCGGCATTACATGATTGCATTGTCTCTGCAACGTTCGTATCTCCACCAGCAGCTTTAAGGATAACAAGTGTATTACTAGGCTCCTGTATGCCTCCATCATCAATGCCCTTTGTTCCATCACTATTAGCAATCTCAGCTCGCGTAAATGTCGTTGCCACTCGGCTGGATTTTGAACCCATATCAGCGTCACCTTTTTCGGAAAGGGTATCAACAAATGCAGGAGGTGCCTCAGTTGAGTTATTCGCCCTAAGTCTTCCTTCCTTTTGGGCGGGACAAGTAGCAACAATTTCAGCTTCGGAGGGTGTTATTGGAGGTGTATGTCGACTTGCGTTTTGTTCAGGCAAGCCCAAACTATCGACACTTAAGCGACGTTCAATACTGTTTCTAGCTTCTGCGTGATCTGTGCAGATTTGAGGCAAAATAGCAGGGAGGCTTGGTACTTTAACGCTCTGGAAAATTTCTGGTAGTGATTTGGCTGATTGAGGCTCACTGCTGGCTGAGTTTAGGGAGGCCGTTGTATTTATCCAAAGAGATGGTAGCTTCGATAGGGCAAGAATGCTTGGAGTTGTGGAAGGAGCTTGAGCTGTCGATTTCGCACCAAATGCTCTAAGATCACCCGCATCTATCGCAGCCCTCTCCGCTTTTGATCTAGCCCAACCCTCCTCGTTACGACGGTCAGCGGCAACTCTTACCATCCTAAGCTTCCTTAAGTTGGGCAAGTTTGAATCGTCTATGTTGGTCGAGGGTGAAGAGGACGTTTGTAGGGACTCCCATATGAATGCTCGGAGCTCTTCGATCTTGTTTGCTTTCTTCAAAGCCTTCATCTTCACCATTATCTGCTCGACCTGGCGGTCGGCATCGGCTCTTACTGCCTTGATTTTGGCTAGATTTGGCAATGGTCGGCCCTTGTAGTGGATTTGGTTGTTCATAGTGATTGAATTCAAAGGTGTTTGCGTGATCAGGTGATCATGACCCAACAAAGGAGAAAGAAAGTGTCTTCGAATTGCAAGGTATTCTAATTTCTAGTTAGCAAAAGCTGGGTACCCGAACAGAAACGCGATTCCTTACTTTTTCGGAGATTGGAATACAAGATCGAGCTTCGCACCTTGCGCGCAAAACCGGTGGAGTAAGTCTGCTGCGGATATGGCGTTATTGTGGGACTTCGGAATTTCAACAGAAGCTCCTTGTCAGATTAATTTGTTATTTGCGCTGTATATTGTGAAATCTTCATGGGAACATGCTATTGAAATGGGAAAGTTTCTTTGTTTTAAAGATGAAGTTGCTGTGGTTTGTCACACTAAAGTAACGCCACGTTTAAGCGAGGCACCTCTTACCCAATAAGATTATTTCCACAGTTAATCCAAATTAAGGTATTCTATATCTTACCTCAATTAAATGTTTTTTTGATGCACCAGAAGTTAGGAATGTTTGAATGCTATAAATCAAACTGCAATCTGAATCATTTGTAGATTTCCAATCTAAATTGCTTACATAGGTTATGTATCTATATTTTGTTCAATATTGCTCCAGGTCTACCTATCTTGGGCCACAATCAACAAGGGAATAAGTCAAGTTCAACCGAATCGATCTATCATCAATATATATATTACAGCAAGACTCCAAATTAAAGTACCATTCATACGGGAAAGTAAAAGTTGTTCCCATCCTGTCCAGGTTAGTCCCAATATAGAGAGCTTCTTACTGTCAGCTTTACGAATTGGTGAACAAGTCAGTATAATGAATATTGTGCTAAGTAAAAGGCTACCTTACGTATTTGTAACTACAATAGGCGTTGACCGTAACCTTTGTTCTATTTGAGGCTGGAATAATGCTTGCCAAGATATATCCATTGTTGAGGTCTGAATAATTGGTCCCCTTAATGGTTATTAGCTACATATTCATCAGCCCACCCAGACAATGGTACTCCTCTAAAACTTAAAACTACGAGAGTTTGTTTCCAGAAGAATGCCTGCCACCAGATACCAATTTTGGAGGTAATATTCTGGCATTCTAGAATCAGTCTGTCTCAGCTAGCCGAGCTGGGCTTTGGAGTCTTCAATGCATGTCTTATTTGTTAACGAGGTGAGGAAATATAAAGAAGCATTTAAAAAAGTTAATAATTATTATTCTGCTGCACCAATGACGTCTTGGCATTCGGCGACATCAGCTAAGTTCTTCGCGCCCGACAACGGCATTGGCGACTTTTCAACATAATACAACAAGATGCTTGGGGCTTGGGCGATTGTTTAAGTGAGCCAACTAAATGAGGTTACTACTGTGAGCCGATATAAAATACTCGAACAAGAACGGCAAGCCTGTTTACGAATACAAAGCATAAAGAGAAGAAATTGTTTAATAATACCCCAATTATATTATATATATTTAAAACTTCCACTACTATCTATGACCCATCTCCATCGCTTGCCGCTATCCAAATGAAATATATGAAAAGTATTTTCCAGTACTTATCCACAACATAAGCAAGGAATAATAGATTACCAAAGTCACGACAACATAGGATATATAATTTACGACAAAATTTATTTTAGTGCGAGTTCATATTTTACCAAAGTTTCTACCCTTTCACTTAATTTCCTTTAATATCCTTATTTAGTTCACTTATATTATCAAATAAATTTTCATTGTGTATAGCATATGCCTATTGTTCTAAGAATGGTAGAAAGTTTGAAGCCATGACAGCGCGATGTACGTGGAATTTACTTCAGAACTCCCACTGCTCGAGGCAGTTATTGCAACAGCCCATCCATTATTAGTTTCGTAGGCTAATTAAGATGATGAGGTGACCTCATTAATCACAGCATAGTCATTATCGACATAAGTGTTCGGACAACTTGCATTTGTCAATAGGTGAACGATGTGTTGGTAGATCTCGGGTTTGGCATCAAACTGGCAAATGTTTCTGTGATCAGCTACAACGGGTACTATTGTCACGTAAATGGGTAGGGTAAGAAATGAGATATAAAAGCTTGATATTCGGGGTACAGAGTGACCAAAGTTTCGTCTGATCTCTAGAATCAATAGGGGTTCACCCATATAATATATCCAGAAATGGGTCCTCCATGACCCCTTCATTAGAGCTATTGTGATCTCGGCGAGGTACTTAGGTTTACTGGTAATTTACTAGCCACCCGAAGTACCCTGTGGAGTACTAATTAGTAATAATAAATGACTCATAAAATCAACGCCTTTAAATCAATGATTCATGATTAAATCAAATGTGGGTTGATTTTCATGTGACAACTATGGCTTCCATCTTCATCGATGTGATAGCCATCTTCAGATCAACCAACTGCTCAGCTTATCAACAGAGGTCCAAAGCAAATCCACTCAAAATAGATGCTTACCAGAGAAGACCGGCTCTGAAATGCCCCGGTATTTGTTTATAATACTACGGTCTCGTACGTCGATATTACTGAGACACCCATCCTGGTCTCCGCCAATTCCGACATGTATATGCCACGGAGTTTGTTGCCAGCTCTTGGGAGAAGACAGCCTTGGGGAATTGAGAGATATGTCTAAGGAGATCTATCAAGGATGACCAGGACTCCTTGTTTTGATAGTTGATATGTGGGGTTCCAAGAAACACAATCCCCGCTCCAGTATTCAATAATCTTCCAAATTTAGAAGTGTGTTGGCGGCCATATTGCATTGCGCCCCTAGCAATGATTCCACCTAGGCCGTGGCAAATGAAAATCTGTTGGACTTCTAATCCAATACTGAGAATGAGAGTTGAATTGATTCTGACCCTTTAGGAGGGTTCTAGAGGTGCTATTTTTACTAAATGAATGGACTTGATTCGACCATATTAAAGGGGTATGAAGACCTTCAACTTCTCGTGTCAGCACTTATGAGACTTCGGCCCTTTTCGCTTATATATTTGGTTACATTCATTTTATATAGGTTACACATCCATTTCTCATGACCCAGGCCATTGCACTCATCTTAGACCATCCTAACGGGTCAGAATCAATTCAATCTCTATTCTCACTTCAAGGACTAAAAATTACGACATTTCGAGTCAACTCATCGTACTCTCCGCAGGCTTCTCGCACGCTTTGAACGCATTTTCACGCCTGCTGTGTGACAAGGAGTATGTCCCGACGCCCATACCCGAGCGACATCCTGAGGTAGGACTGAATGTCCTCCCGCTATCTCATTCTCTTATGATATAAGGTTTGATAAATGTGAAAATTGATATTAAATAATTCTCTCAAAATCGAAACTAAGCTTTTCATTGTTAGTGTTGTGGCAAGATTATGGATGGCTGCTCTCAACAAGGCTACCAACTAGGTATGCCGTGGAATTCTATATCATTGGAGTTGCTTGCTTATAGCTTAGAATGCCTCGCTTGGAACCTTGCAACATATCACTATGGGGGCCATACCAATCGCATCATCCTTCTTCATTGAGCTGATTAGCTCGGGAAACATTGCAGGTCTACTTCGACGCTGCTTGAGAATACTTCCCCTTTCTCAGTGACCAAGGTAAAGCACAAAGTGGAATGACGCGAGTACTGTACTGTATGTATCGTAAGGATCCAGACGAGTGAGAGCTAGTGTGGCCAAGAGAGAGAAAGCCACAGAGTCTAATTTTGATCCCTATAGTATTTGTATCTGATCTCTAAATAATAGCGTCCCTACCTGAGTAGGTAACTTGTACAAAATGCTGCGACGTAACCTAGGCACCAGCAGCAAGCTCCGCCCTATATTTCAGCAAGACTTGGCGAGAACCTATTAATAAATGAGGTACATATATCAAGCATGGCAGAAGTCGCTGAAAGGTTTGCCCTCAGTTCCTCCTCCTCCTCCTCCCTCCCCCCAAAGTCCGCGCCTGCATCTTCGGCATGGATGGCCTTCTCTTCAACACAGAGGACATATACACATTATATTTCAACAATGTTCTTCAGAAATATGGGCGCCCACGTCTCCCCTATTCGATCAAAGCCCAATTGATAGGCGCCCCTAATAGTTCCAACACCGACACATTGCCACCACTAGGCACGCCTACCAATTTCCCGAGAGCAATTCAAAAAGGAAGAGATAGAGCAATGGTAGCTCCACTTCCCAGACTGTGAACCTCTAGCGGAAAGGCTGGAAGAAGAGAGTCCTGGCTGGACGTATTGGCTTGGGGAATATTGGGAATTATGAACAGCGGGGTAGATCAATGACGGTTTTGCTGAGTATTTGCCGATTTGGAGAACTTCCCACACGAGAATTTTAGGATCAATGTTTCTTCTTACTGGGTAGCCAGGTTCAGCGCCCTTGAAGCCAGCTCTTGCATAGTTGAAAGAATGTCTTGAACGATAGTAATTGTACTGTCTAGAGAAAGAAGATGGGGACTGCGTAGTAGGGCTTAGTAGGGCTTAGACCCGAAACCAAAGGGGTAGTATAAAATGCAGTCCCGTCAATCATGATCAGACGGAATTTGATTGCTGAAGCCCTCCAACTTTCATTTCTACATAAGTATTTGTTTAGTTGAAAAAACTTACCAAAGTTTCAGGTCTCCTGGCAGCAACTTCGGCAACTAGGTAGGTAACCAATCACCAGGGCTTCCAGTACAGTAAAAGAAACGCCTCTAATTTAAGCTTATTTACATCATCACCCCGCCAACTTTTGATAAGCTGGCAAGCTGACAACAATCAAGCAAAATAAATTATATCAGACATATAGATATACGACCTATCGACAACCATTTAAGTCATCCATATATATATCAATTGGCATATCATCGAATGGGCCTCAAGCCCCATACCCCAAAACAAGAACAATGACCCTCTCATTCCAAAGCAAACAGCCCCCTTCTGGGACCCCCGGGCCTGGAGAACGACTCGCCACATACTTCGAAACATTCTTCACGACCGTTGTAGCTGTCACGACCTTAGGCGCCTCCCTCACCTTTTCGCGCATCGTATCGGCGCCCGTAGATCCATGGCAGTACCACGGGATCTCGTCGACGTCGATCCAGAACTACATGGCGATCTCGTGGCTGCTGTTTATTCTAGACCTGGTGATAACCGCCTTCGCGGCGTCGGCGCTCTCGCTCTGGCGTCCCAAAGCCATAAAGCTCTTTGGCACGAGTGATTCGCAGGATCGCAGGACCGTGATGTGGTATGCGACGTTTGTGAGCATGGTGTTGTTTGGCCTGCTGATAATGGCTTTCCTGTTCCTCGCATTGGTGGTTGTGGCCTATACGGGACCCACGGGATGGGCGGCAGTGGCTTTCACTGTGTTCTTTGGCATCATGGGATTTGGGGCTATTATTTGGCAGAGTCCGATTGGGAGTAAAAGTATTGGTGGACCGCCTGCAAATGACCCCCTGACACATCATCATCAACACCATCACCATACGGATTATCCGCCGTGGGACGGAGATAGGGATGATGATTTGTTTGGTGGGTTTAGGCCGGGAGATGAATATCGGTTGGGGACTGAGATGGGAGAAAAGGGGAGATATACAGGTGATGGATTGAGTAGGATGGGTACTGTTAGACGAGGATCCGATAGTGTACCTCCGTATACTGCGGAGAGGCGCAGAAGTAGAGCCAGTAGACGTGGTCACCGCCCCGATGATTCGAAATATGAGCCGAAAAGTGGGAATTGGGAAGCTAGTCCTGAGGTGATTGTTGCTCCGACTGCTACTTATGAGGAGCTGAGATATTATGAAGAGAAGGTACCGGCGGTGAAGGTTGAAAGTGATAGGAATGAGGAGTATGAGAATTATCCTTCAACACCATCTAATACCGGTAGGTATAAGTATACGCCAAGGACATGATTCCAGATTTTTTGTGGCTTTTTCTAGCTATGTTGTAGTACAGCGATATATACCCTGCGCTCCTATTACAGACATATTTTGCTCATACATGTTATGACATGGGCGATTGCCCCTCGGTCCTAGTGAGCTAACCTTCAGCTATAAAGGTATGATTCCAGATACCAAAGATCCATAGCACATATGACATATTGGGTTCGAAGAGATAGCAAAGATGGTAAATTGAATCGGAGCATTACATTCAGTATAAGTACGCATTAGGTAGGACTCTATGTACCTTTCCGAGAAGCTATCTAAGCCAACATATTTTAGTCAATTCGTATGATACGGCCTCTTAAACCTAAGTCTTTTACCTCGAAGCATTGCATACCCTTGTCGAAGAGCCTCTGGACACTTCATCTGCATATTGAAGCTAATGTAAGTTAACAAAAATCTAGAATAGAGTATAAACTCGAATGAGTGGTGGTATTGAATTGAAGAGAAGCAGGCTGACCAACCCTCTATTTAGTCTTTCTATTTGAAATCCTCTGAATATGTCTTTAAACCTATCAGTCCGCAAGTATATACTCCAGCACCACATCGCGCAGGTTCTCATCTAACTCCAGCGCAAGCAGATTGCTAATTTTGAGCGAATTGGGAGCATTAGATACCACAATCTGCCATATATCTTCTTTCAGCCCAAACTGGATTTGCGCATCTGCCAGAATCGGCCCGATGAAAGTCTGCACATTATTATGAGATAGCTTGGGGTTTAAGCCCAATGAAATAGTGGCTTGGGTGTGTGGTAAGATTGTGCCAACATGCACCACGACGCCATTCTTCACTTTCTCTGGTTTAACATCCCTTTCATTTGAGTGTACCAAGACGTGTATCTCGTCTATCTCTCCCAATGCTAGAAATCTTAAAGTCCATTCCCTGTGTGAGCCTTCTAACACAGCACCAGTGCTTGGACCAATAGTTACTCTCCCATCGCCCTGGGAATATTTGATAGGCGTTCGTACCCAGTTTACTTCTGCTGCTGAGCTTCCACTTCCGTCATCTTCGAGTAACTCGAAGGCTCCATCTATACCCACGACAATGAGAATTTCTATGTTATCCGGGTTCTCTCCACCATTACCTGGCTCGGTAGCAGCATCTAATGGAATAATAGAGCCTTCCTTGGCGAAAACAGGATAGTTTTCCAGCTTCCGGGAAATCCAAAGTCTCCGGTCTCCATCATACACTGCACCTGTGAAAATATCCACATATCGTCCAGTTGGTAGCCAGCCTTTGGTCTTTGCCAACCTGAGTTTCGAGTCCTGTGGCGCTGTAATTGCTGACACAATGAGCTCCGAACCGAAGAGATACTGATTCGGAACCTCATAAGCTTCCTTTCGTTCTGGATATGCCCAATACATCGGCCTCACCAATGGCGTCCCCTCCATCGCACTCCTCACATTCATTGTATATAGATATGGCAGCAACCTATGTCTGAGCCTCAAAAATTTCGTCATGGCCTTTTCAGCCTCGGGTGCATACGTCCATGGTTCTTTTCTCGTCCACTGGCTCAGAGATGAGTGCAGTCTAAGGATTGGGCTAAAACAACCAAGTTGCACCCATCGAGTTCCCAACTCATCATCTTTCCCACCATTTATGTGACCGCCAATGTCATGGCTCCACCAGCCATATCCAATATTGCTCGCTGTCGCCGTAAATTCTGGCTGGAAAGCAAGCGAGTCCCATGTCACAATAGTGTCCCCTGAGAATCCTACCGGGTATCGATGTGAACCAGGTCCAGCATATCGACTAAAAGTAAGTGGACGTTGGTGATGCAATCTGTTGTCCTGGAAGTGAAAATGGTTAAGCACCCAGAGCGGATCGATCCCAAGGGTTCGCGAGTGCGAGCCTTGCTGCCAATCAATCCACCAAAAATCAACGCCCTGAGCTTCCAGCGGTCTGTGAAGGACATCCATGAATGCATTCAAGAAGTTTCGATCCGTGATGTCGAAATGAATCGGATCATTGTGTTCTGTGGAATGAGACAATGCTCTTGCCATAGCAGGATACAAATCTTCGTAGGCCTGCACCCCGTCCGCTGGATGATCATTCAGAGTCACCTTCAAGTTCCTCTGATGCAATTCTGACAGAAAGTGCGCTGGGTCCGGGAAGAGGTCTTTATTCCAGGAATATCCCGTCCAACCTGTCTTCCCACTCGCCTGTACCTTTCGATCATTTACAAGATGCCAATCCATATCCAATACCGCAACACTAAACGGAATCTTCTCTTCCTCAAACCTATCCATAAGAGCCAGATATTCCTTGTCACTATAGGCGTAATATCGTGACCACCAATTCCCCAACGCCCATCTCGGCAATAATGGCTGGTTTCCTGATATTGCATACAGCCCTTTCACAGCTTCAGCATAATCATGCCCATATGCGAAGAGATAGCCATCAACCCGACCAGCACCCGGACGACGTGTCTCGACAAACCCATCCCAACCGAACATCATACTGCTAGTGTCATCAATTGCCGTATACCCTTTCTTGCTTACTATCCCGGGACCCAACGGGATTCGCCCATCAGCGCCGTCTAATGTACGTGCTGTCCCACCCAGATTTTCATGTTCTTCGCCATATCGCCAGACAGAACTATGCTCCGAGAAAGACCCCTTTATACCGACACTGAGGCTCGACGGGCTGAAGGCTTGTTCGTCATAGGTTAAATGAAATCTTTTTGTTATGATCTCGAGGATCCCATTTTTATGGACGACGCGGAAGTGGGGCACTGGGAGGTAGCGGTTGATGGCAAAGACGCTGGCGCGGTCTTCGAATTGACTGTCTGGTGCCCATTCATAGCGTAATATGCCATCAGTAAGAATTGTGAAACGGTATTGATGTGAATCGCCACCAACTATGGATTCAGGGTCGGCCACAGGCATATTGGAGTGAGGGTGAGTTAGGACTTCACTCATAATGGTGGTAGCGGTTTTGTGCACGTGGGATGTTTCAAGTTCTGGTAGATCAGATCAAAATAATTGCCACTATAGCCTTTGAAGATAGATAATGGAGAAGATATTGGAGACAGTATTGTATACTGAGGGGCAATGAGGGAATGAAGTCAAAATGAGGGGTACCAAACGACACGTTGGACGAGTCCCACCTTTCACATCGGTGTCCTAATATAGTGAGGAGAAGTTCGTAAATCGAATGTTACTTAAACGATATGATTCTCTATAGTATTACTATATTGTAGTGTATAACTCTGTACCTGGTTTATATTTTCAGAAGCTAAAGTGCCACTTTAAGTGGCGATTTCTATTGGCTCAGGGGGTTTCAGGAGTTTTATGCTTAGTAATGGTGGTTTTTCTTTCCGTAGGAGATTTAGCCATTTACGCCCTCTTATTGGCCCAGAAGTTCACAGAAGTTGGTGTGGGGCAGTTTACGCGATAAAATCCACTAATTAGTCAAATCTCCAGGGGATTGTACAAGTTCGAGGATTATCTCACGTGATTATTTCACGTGATGTTGATTTAATCCTATCATCCTCAGAAGAGTAATTATGATACACATCAAAATCCAATCTCACCACCACTTCTTCGATCAATCTTGGTTCAAATTTAGATCAAAAGACACTCCACCAAATCCCACCACCCTGGCCAACCAGGCCCATTCTTCTCAGCCTCACAGCACTCCACCTTCACCTCCGCAATTCGACTAATAAGCTCTTCAAATGCATATTTTACGAATATACAGCAAGAGCAAGGCAGACTCTTCATTCTAAACTAGCAGTCGGTGCCTAGAACCATGTAACCCAGCACGGAGCGGGTGAGTGAAGATTGCAGGGCAGCAAGGCCATGTATAGCAGACGACAACGTCAGAACTGTCATATAGCTAAGCCTCGATCCTCTTCACTCCTGTCTCTTCTCTATATCATTAGTATTATAAGCGAGAATCCATGGTTTTGATGCAGGTGGGTGTTTCAGCGTGTGCAATAGTTGGAGGTAGCCATGGTTTCTCTTGAAATGTTTCAAGAGCAGTTCAACAGGTTGAAAGAGGCTGAGGGAGAAAAGGACCAGCTCATAGAGATTAGTTGCCTAGACGAGTATTCCCTATCTTACATATGGTATCCTGATAGTACTTCGTCCACAGAAATTGATCATTCGAGTTAAGGAGTTGGAAAGTTGTCTTACGGAGAAGTTGCATCGTGAATGTGAACAAGAGACAACTAAGTTGTTCGGTCAAACTTCCATGGTGCTGACGTTAAGCTCAAGGTAAGTATGCATTTATTACGTGTCGCCCCATTATATTGGCACAGCCTCAAAGTATAATTGCTTATTATTCTGTTCACAGTTCGTTGATAGCCTTATCAAATCTGCCCAACGAGGAGGAATGGAGGCAGCCTGCCGTCAGAAAACTACAGTGTCCGAGTATGTTTCCAAGGAGCTGGACTTGTCAAGCCACATCCAAATGCGCATCCATATATATATGCGAACATGAAGGGCTTGGCGTCGGCATACTGTTACAACAAGATATTTCATAGTACAAGTGATCTTGATATGTTCGTGATTTCGACGTGGGACATGCTATGTGTGATTTTGTGGGTGTTGGTGAGGGGAAAGAATGCGCGGACTCGAAGCTGAAAGGTAAATCCGGAGCTTATGACATCTACAAGGCTTAATTATGGAATAACACCACTATCCGACACCTATCGTATAGCACGGTTTAATCACGACATGGCAGATGTTCAGTGTCGGGCAGTTATATTCGGCGGATCCGTTGATAATGACTATGCACGACTTCTTCACTGCGAAACAGGAAAGGCCAGCGCTTTGATTCTATCGTCAATCCACCACAGGCACTCGTAAGAGCTATGCAGAGCAAGAAGATTTGCAACGAGTTCCATATTCTGGGCGAATGCTCTTATAGCTCCTGCAAATACCTGCATGGAAGTCGGCTCGATGAGAAATCCATTAATACTCGGCTGTTGTTGGCACGCCAGACGCCCTGTCCATCTGGACTCCAGTGCAAGGATGAGAAATTTCTTCATGGAAACCAGTGTCCCGACAAGGCGTGTGTGAAAATTGAGCGTGGGTGTAGTTTCTCAAGGGAGATGCATAAATGTTGGCAGGACTTGAGATTCGTTATTATACTTTGTTGTTTGATTTGCTACGGTTTGAACTGTAATGCTGTTCCATAGGTTTAGTAATTAAGCAGGTCGTGAAACAAGGTGTTTGGAATGAGCTCCTTCCCTTTCACTTGCTCGAGTTATACAGTAGATACCGGTGGGGCAAAGTTTTTGGCGGAGCTAGGACTTTGAAGGCGCTGGTAATTCATTGCAGGCCGTAATATATGGTGATTGAATTTCGAATTGCGGAAAGCCAGCCGGTTCTTCTCTATTCTTATATTTTATTTGAAGGAAATTTTCTTTTTTTATCCAACCAGAATTGTTATCAACTTCCTCTCATTGCATACAGAATCTTGGCCTGAGTCTAAGAGAGAGAGAGAGAGAGGTGAAGGGCTAAGTAAGCAAAGTTGGATATACTTACTAGAGATGTCTATCTTTATTATTGGGGTGTATTGCGAAAGACGAAGGAAATCGGGAGGTAGTACGAAGTAGACGGCTTGTGAAGATACCGTTTGCACTAATCTGTGACAGTTCCCGGGATTAGGATCAATGGGAGTGAGGGGATTTACAGATATATTAAATAATAATTTAAAAACAAGCCTTTCGTGCCCGGTTGAATTGGGTATATTTTTATCTTTATTGAGTTACACATGACCCAAATAGGTCAAACCATTTAATACGCCGCAAAGAATCTCTATAGATGTCCGGTTGATGGATCATCCCCACCCTATGCTGTTGAATGACAAACTTTTCTCTTTATGCCCAACCAGAAACGCCGATGTTGAGATCGTCTCCTACCAGCCTAAAAAGACGCATCATGAATCATCCCCTCGTGCACTCCATTAAAAACAAAGGAACAGGTTTATGCCTTGGCATATTTCTGGCGGTAGAATTTGGCAGCATTAACCATGTTGGTTAAAGCAGCCTTGGTCTCAGCCCATTGACGAGTCTTAAGACCACAATCAGGATCAATCCACAATTGCTCAGGCTTGAGGAATTGCAACATCTCTTCGATTCTGTCCTTGATCTCTTGCTCGCTTGGGACACGAGGAGAGTGGATATCATAGACACCAGGACCGATGTGGCGTGGATAAGCCTCATCCACAAAGACCTTGAGGAGTTTGGCATCTGACTTGCTGTTCTCAATGGAGAGGACATCAGCATCAAGAGCAGCAATAGCGTGAAAGAAGTCTTGGAACTCAGAATAACAGAAGTGAGAGTGGATCTGTGTAGAATCCTGGACACCTGATACTGAGAGACGGAAAGACTTGACAGCCCAATCCAAGTAAGCCTCACGCTCCTTACCGGCACGGAGCGGTAGACCCTCACGAAGTGCAGGCTCATCGACTTGGATGACGAAAACACCGGCGGATTCTAGGTCAACGACTTCGTCACGAAGAGCTAAAGCAAGTTGCTCAGCCTGAACAGATTGGTGAACATCGTCACGAGGGAAAGACCATCGGAGACAGGTGATTGGACCAGTCAACATGCCCTTCATTGGCTTCTTGGAGATAGAGACGGCATATTTAGACTCCTTGACTGTCATTGGGGCCGGGCGAGAGATGTCACCAACAACGATAGGAGGGCGGACACAACGGGAACCGTAACTTTGAACCCAGGCGTGTGTGGTGAAGGCATAGCCATCGAGACGTTCTCCAAAGTATTGAACCATGTCATTTCGTTCGGGTTCGCCGTGAACATAGACGTCGAGGTCGAGCTCTTCTTGAATCTTGACAACTTCTTGGATCTCCTTCTCAATAAACTTCTCATATTCCTCAGCAGTGATTTCGCCCTTAGTAAACTTGCTTCGTTGGATACGAATTTCCTTGGTTTGAGGGAATGAACCGATGGTGGTGGTTGGGAAAAGGGGGAGATTGAGGGACTTCTGTTGTTGAGCGATACGGATTGGGAACTCGGATTTTCGGTTGTAGTCTTGCGCAGCAATCTTTGACTGGCGGTCTTTGACTTTAGGGTCATTGGTATGCTTTGATGTAGCACGGGAATGGACAGACTTGGCATTGGCCTCGAGCTCAGGACGAACAGAAGCTGGGCCTTCAGTGACAGCCTTGGCGATGATGGCAACTTCAGAAGCTTTCTCGACGGCGAAAGAGAACCAATCCGCAATTTCAGGGTCAAGTTTCTTCTCGCTTGTGAGGGTGTGTGGGGTGTGGAGAAGAGAGCTGGAAGTTGCAACGATAACACGGTCCTTGCCGAGCTTCTGAATAGCAGTCTCAACAGTCTCAATTGCACGCTTGAGGTTTGTCTTCCAGATATTACGTCCATCAACAACACCAGCAGATAGAATTGTCTTCGGCCCTAAAGCACCAATAACGGTATCAAGTTGTTCTGGATTTCGGACCAAATCAATGTGAACAGCGTATATATCGGTTGGTAGAGCATCAATGTTGTGAACAATATCACCAAAGTAGGTAGCAAAAACCAATTTAGGGATTTTATCACCTAAGCTGGCAAGCTTGGCATAAGTTGGTTTGAAAGCGGCCTTGTTCTTGACTGGGAGATCAAAGACGAGTACTGGCTCATCTATCTGAACAGTATCGGCACCGGCAGCCTTGAGCTTTATGAGGAGCTGTTCATAAACAGGGAGAAGTTTCTCTAGTAGATCAATTGGGTCGACGGTTTGGCCACGATCTGGTTTACCAAGATGAAGGAAAGAAACTGGTCCAACCAAGACTGGGCGCGTGAAGATACCAGCCTCTTTGGCCTCGAGAAACTCAACTACAGCCTTTGGGTTTTCGCTGAGCTTAAATGTTTGGTTGTCTTGGAGAGTTGGCTTAACATAGTGGTAGTTCGAGTCAAACCACTTCACCATCTCCAGACTGGGAACATCAATCCCATTCTTCTGGTGACCGCGGCCCATGGCAAAGTACGTATCGATAGGGTCGAGACCATGTTGGGTGTATCGCTCGGGAGCAGCCTACATGGTATCATTAGCGATCTGCAAAACCCTTGGAAGATATTGGGAGCCTACACCGAAGTCTTGAATGTGGGTGAGAACTTGATCGTAGAGAGCGAAGTCGTTGCTTGGAATCACATCAACACCAGCATTCTTTTGGATCGTCCAGTGCTCAAGACGAAGTCTCTTGGCTTCGCTGAGGAGTTCAGCTTGAGAGAGCTTTCCGCCCCAGTATGCCTCTATAGTATAATTAGAAGGGTGCCAGTGCTGATGGGGAAATCGAGCGTACCGGTAGCTTTTTTGAGCTCTCTGTTGACACCCATGCGGGGGAACCCGAGAATAGAACTATCATGAACATATTAGCAAGCTTTATCTGCAGAATCTGCGGACTTCAACCTACGACTTAACCATGATTGTGGTTTTCTGTAATTGAGAAGAAATACGGAAAATGTTGATCAGCTCTTGACGATATTGGTAACGGATTGCGTGATAGAATCAGACCAGATCGCCAGGGTGGGAGATGGATAGAGAACCACTCTCAAGGAGAAGAGGTATCCAGTACAAACAATGCTTTAGTGAAGCAAAGGACAGTTCTTGAAGGGCAATTAAGTCTGAAGAGTTGTATGTGACGAGGAGAATGAAGCGGTGAGGATGAGGGGAAGAGATTTTCGTGGATGCGAAAGCAAAGCACCAGCACCCCACTTCGGTTGCTGCCTGAGGCCGAATGTTGTTGTGTTGTGTTGTGTTGTGTTGTGTTGTGTCGTGTTGTGTTGCAATCTCAAACAAATCCTACGTCTTTAAATAATTCGACTTGTCTTTGGACAGTTGATGCGTCACCAAAAGGGCCAGTAGAGGATCTATTGAGCGCTTAAGACTTCAAGTAGAGTCGCAAGGAATGCCCTCAATGGCACAATCCAGAACTGTAATCTCGCTGTCACAATAGGTATGTGCACGCAACGCGTATCATTACCATGGAGTTGATATTTATATGTATCCTTAATTTGTTCTCAATGCTCCATCAGCTATGTACGGGAAGCGTTGAAGGAGTATATTCATGTCTCTACAATGGAGGAAAGAGCAAACTAATGCTGTTGCCCCTTCCTCTTCATGTTCCAATGGCTACTTTCAACAGTAAGGGATTTCCTTCTCTACTCTCATGCCATCGATGCCAAGGGCACGATATATGCTCTTCCCTCTCTAGCCCGAGCGTAACATTGATTACATTCTCAATCTCCTCTTATTCATCCCGTATCTCTTCATCATGGGTCGAACTTCTCTGGACCTCTTGAGCTCCTCAACTTGCTGTACGGATCGTGATGCTCCATCTCCCGATCCCGTACCACCACGTTTAGTACGTGCGACACCGACCAGATTGGTCCCAAGAGATCCCACTCCTATTGTGTCTTGGGGTGCGGCTTCTCAACTGTCGAAGCCGGAAGACATAGCAAGACTCCGAGCAATCTTTGAAGATGATAAAATCGACAGCGAAGACGAGTTGGAGTGCGACCACCTGAAACCCAGACGAAGCTCGATTGCCTTGAACGCTGTTAAGAGTAAGCTCAAGAAGCATTTATCTCGCGATTCAGCAATATCAAAGCGACATTCACGTTCTACCATCGGGACGAGTGAAGAAGAGGTCGAACGTCGGGCAGAATTGAGACGCATCCGACAAAGGAGGATTTTGGAAGAATTGAGCAGTGAAGGGGTCTATGACGACGATGCCAAATCTATTTCCACCTTTTCTAGTGCACATGGGTCTTCTGTTTTGCAGAATAGAGCTTCGTGGATTCCTGGAGATCAGTTATGTTTGCCTTGCGTGAATGAGTATGTCCTATCTTTTTACTATACCCAAGTGGTGAAATCCATTCGTGAATCGATTGGGAGGACTAACCTTGTGTAGACATATTTGTGTACTCAATGAGAAGCATGTTGATGAAACGATCTCGCCGAAAGCACTAATCTCGGGCAGTTACCCCAAAGCACTATCCGAACCTGATGTCGAGTCGAGCAACACACTGATTAACTCTACCGTCACTCCTTCGCGTCGATTCAGTTCTCCAGGGCCATCTGAACTCCATTCGGATCTTCCTATACCTCAGGCCTATATCCCAATACGGAGACGCAGTTCCATCCCAGAGATACCACTAGCCCCGGTGCTTAAGCCCAGAAGACTTTCAAGTATCGGTGAGCCAAGATCTCAATCATCATGGCGGTTATCATTTACAGCACAAAATCGCGCTGAGCATTTACGAAAGCTTTCCCAGGAGCATACGAATCCTAATATATTGAACCTAGGTGAGCCGCTCCTAGTCACGCAGCCTATCAACAAGTGGCTACAAAGTCAAGGGTTGCGATCATCATCTGAAGTTATCGAAAGATCAGACGAAAAACTGGGTCTCGATCCAATGCCGTCTCGTTTAGAAACATGTACTATTAGCAAGGATTTCGGAGGTGTCGATGGAATTGGAGACGCCCCACCAATTCTTCATCTTTATGAGATGGACATCTCCCAAAGACTAGCTTCTAGAGGCCTCCAGAGCTCCGCGTCGTCGCCTCATCTTTCAAGTCTGGGTAGCCAATCCCGCCATAGGGAGAGTATCGGTGGTGCATCTCGCCATACACAAAATAGCAGAGCACACTATTTACAAAGTACCTCGGATTCTGCACCTTTGAGTGAGCGCATCCCTCCATCGTGGGGAGGAGTTCTCCAAGATGGTACATCTTCATTCTATCCCTCGACTGGAAATAGCATTCAACCTTCTCCTCATAGCTCTCGCTTTGACCTACTGTCTCTTTTATCTGGCAATAAAAGTAAGTTCTAATTCATCGAACTCGGAGATACTCATCCTTTAGGTTATAATGCCTGCTAATGTTCGTTCAGGTGTTGAAATTGCAGAACAGTCCAACTCCATATCTAGGCTAGATTCACGAGCCAGCCTTGCCGTCCCAGTAACCACACGGCAACGTCGCCCTGCTGACAGCAGTCTTTTCGCATCTGAGACTGAGAGTTTCCTTCAACGCGAATCCGAGCTCTGTCTTATCCAAAAGAGATTTGCTGGCTCAGAAGCTCGCCGCAGTCCGAGTGCTCCAATCTCAAGTAAGTTTCGCGAAGAATTTGATCCTAAGCCTATCTTAAACCACGCTCCTGCCAGCAAATCTTCTCCTTTTAGAATACTAGCAAAATTTGCATCCAGAACTTTTGATGGCACTGGCGATAAAGATGTATCAGGTGACGATCCATCTAGTGGGATAGGGTTTAGGTATCAATTTCCAAGCCCTGAATCAAGTTCGAAGTCGCCTCAAATAGAGCAAGTGGACCCCTTTTCACGAATAAATTCTCCTGCATTAGAGACGCAGACTGAAGCAGATAAAATGGCTCTCTCCTCGTTCACGTCCAGCCCGGAGGCTCAGATGGTTGAACTTGAGGATAATGGATTCCAGCTTTCTGCAATTAATAATAGCTTTGAGGTCCCACTGATAGTTCAAAATGATAGTAAAGAGTCTTCAGTGTCCACTATTCCAAGGAAGCCGGCATTGAAATTGAAAATCAAGATCGATAAGGCGCCTCCCCCAATTGTAGTACTAACTGGACCAGAAGACAGTGTATCTACAGTCTGGGGCCGTGCCATGGCTAAGCATGGAGATGAGAAAGCCAAAGAAGTGAAGGCAAGGGTTCCCAGGCAGAGTTCTGGGGGTCAGGGCTTGAAGGTAGCGCAGTCGTTTTTGAGGCGTATGAGCAAAGACCGGCGCCTGAGCAAGTCTCCAGCTTCTCCCTCTCAGCCTCCATCTTCATTTTCGGGGTCAGATCATGAGGGTGAAGGAAAGAGAGTGTCTGATGCTGCCAAATTCTCCGCGGCCAAAGCAGCACGAGCAAAAGCACGGGAAGAGGCCAAGTTGGCGAAGGCTAAAGAGCAGAGTAAGGCTGCGATAATAGATTGGGAGATTGAGCTTGCAGCGACAGCAAGGAAAGCCCAGATGAAAAGCAAAACGATTATCCCAAAGGAAAAGCGAGAGCATATTGAGACTGCAATTCAGCAGAATGCTTATCCACATTCATGGTCTCGATTCCCCAATCATAATCGTGAAGAACGAAATACGATTGTTAGGGTTGCCGAGGGTATTCAAGGCCACGATTTTGCCATCAAGCATGAGGCAGATAATACTCATGAAGTTGAGTGGTTTCAAGCGAAGAGAAAGCACCAATTTGAACATCACCACCAAGAGACAAAAGCTGAAGCAAATAGTTTTACAGGAAAGCTGGGAAAGAAATTTCGAACGAAAGTATATGGTTGGCGTACTGGTAAGAGACACGTCCTTGACGATGAGATTGGTGGACGGAAAGGAAGCACAAGTGTGGGTGGCGAATTGGAGTGTCCCGAGTTAGAATTATTACCCATTTTCGATACACCTAACAGTACAATTACCAGACTTGAAACCGAAGCTACGGAGCAGTTCAGGGTAGATGGAAGCCAAACGATATTAGACATCGCTGAACAGACTGCATTCGGCGATGGCTCGTTGGATGGGGCTCAAGTTATCACTACGATACCACCCGATCTAGAAGATTCAGAAATTAGCATTGCCCATCCAAAGTTCTATGATGATTGCGTGCTTGTGCCGACAGATGCTGAGGAGGGGTTAGCTAGAGATTTTTCTCCTCGAGGCGAAAAATACAGAACTTGGAATGGTAGAGACTGGGATAAATTCATTGGTGAGAGCATGAAGAGAAACAGTGCTGGAGAATTGCTTTTGAGAAACAGTACCGTTAGTTTCCAGACTGAGTTGGAGGCTATGGAAAGAACTGAGAAGGAGAGGGCTGTTAGTATTACGGAGAATGCTTAGGAAATGTTAGGGAAGGGAAAGGGAAAAGAAAGAGTGGTGGATTGATTATGTTATACCTGACTTGATAGTACTGGTGGTAGTACTTCGTGGGACCTCCAGAGTATTGGATGATTGTAGAACTGCGGATAGCATATATTATTAGGGATGAGAAAACAATCCTTATGGTTGTTTCTTATAGGTTTAAGCAATAGAATATATATGCCTTTTATCTTGTCTAATTTATGTGATGCTTCTTATCCCACCTCATTACAGCTAATGTTTATCTCTCTTCCGCCCAGTGGCACCACGCCTTCCCCC
>NCSK02000140.1:0-83382 GCA_002276475.2 Chlorociboria aeruginascens | reverse complement strand
CGTCGCCGCCGCAGACCCCGCCAGAAGCGCCCCCGGCCGACGCGGCGCTCCCCTCGCTGGAACGCTTCATCAGTTCCTTGGTCCGCAAGTCCAATGTGCAGGTCCCGACCTTGATGACATCGCTGGTCTACCTGGCGCGCCTGAAGGAGAAGCTGCCCCCGGTCGCCAAGGGGTTGCAGTGCACCGTTCACCGCATCTTCCTCGCATCGCTCATCCTCTCCGCCAAGTTCCTCAACGACTCGTCCCCCAAGAACAAGCACTGGGCCGAGTACTCCAACGTGCGAGGCTACGAACCCTTCGGCTTCTCGCGCACCGAGGTCAACCTGATGGAGAAGCAGCTCCTGAACCTCCTCCAGTGGGATCTCAACATCACCGCCGACGATCTCTACACCCACCTCGAGCCCTTCCTCGCCCCCATCCGATGCGACATCCAGCGACACGAGGAGCAGGCCCGGCGCCGCGAGAGCCGCCAGCGCGCCATGGCCCAGCAGCAGGCCCTCCAGGAGGAGGCGGTGCGCCTCCAGTACGAGCAAGGAAGCGCCGCCTACTGGATCCCGCACTACGACGAGAAGTACGCGCAGCTGTACCAAGGCAACTACATCGATCTCAGCGCCCCGCGCATCCTCTCGACGCGCTACGACTCCCCGCCCCCCACCTCCGAAGTCCCCGACCTCCTCACCCGCTCCGGCACCACCGACACCACCGTCTCCTCGTCCGCATCCTCCTACGTGTCGTCGATCTCTCGATCCGGCACCCCGGCTTCGAGTGTGGGCAGTTACCTCGACGAAACCGATCTCCTCTGCGAAGCCCCCACCTCCCTCTCCTCCCTCTCCTCCCTCTCGTCCCTCTCCTCCCTCTCCCAATACCCGAGCGCCCCCAGTCCTCTGCCCGTCGTGCGCGATGTCGTGCACGTCCAGATCGCGAACCCGAATCTGAGTGGGGGAAGACACAGCGGCATGCTACCATACGAGATCGAGCGGGAGATGATCGAGGAGAAGCCCGTGAAGAAACCACGGATTGGCAGCAACCTCTTCTCGAGATTCTTGACCACTCATGTGGCGAAATAGAAGGGTTTGGGGAGGGGATGAGATGGCATTACGAATTTCTTTCTTTAACTCTCTTTCCTTTGTTGGTAGGATATGGAAAAATTACGATTAAGGAAGGAAGTGAAGGATCAGATTTCATGTTCATAGATTCGGCTCCCTTTTTTTTTTTTCCCCCTTTGTATTACAACATTTTCCATGATCACATCACGATCATGGACGGGGGGGAGATTCCCATTGCATTGTATACATGCGGCGTTTCAGGCTGGACACATATTATAGTTTGTTTTTTTTTTTCCCCCCCCCCGAGCGAAGGAGGGAGTAATGGGGGCTGGGCTGTGCCTTTGGTGTGGATACGACTTGGCGTTCATAGGCTCTTACATTTTCTATTTTGATCTCGGAGATCAAAGATAATACTGTATTACACAGGATGAGCGATGGGGAATGGGTTCTTCACGAATGAATGAGGAAATCCATAGGATTTTAATACAAATGAGAGTTTATGTGCCTCGAATTTTGAGTTTTTTTTTTTTTTTTGGTTTTTTCTTCTTGGTTTTGGACTTTGCTATTATGATTTGAAGAATGTGATAAAGTGAAATAGGTGAGGTAAGGTAAGGTGAGTTGAGTTAAGGTAAGGTAAGGTGAGGTAAGGTGAGGTAAGGTAAGGTAAGGTGAGATAAGTTTGGAAAAGTGTGAGATAGATAGAAATATATATTTTATTTCACTTTTAAGGATATTCCTATATATATTCCTATATACATATATATATACTATTTATTTATCTATCTTATCGAACTCTTGCCTCCTCCTACAAACTCCCTTCAAGGAAAACTTCCTATATCTTTTTCTTTTTCTCTTACCTCCCTTCCTTCTTCCCTTTTTTCCTTCTTCCCTCCCTTACCCTCAACCCTCCCTTACCATCTCTTACCTTCAACCCTTAACTCTCAACCCTTAACCCTTAACCCTCAACCCTTAAGTTATTCTTCCTTACCCTCCCTTATCCTCCCTCACCCTCCCTTATCCTCCCTTACCCTCAACCCTTAAGCTATTCTTAATCGCTTATCCCTCCCTTCAAATCCCTGATTAGATTAATAGATTAATAAGAATATATTTCGCTATGACTATATAGTAGTAATAGTTATAATAGTAATAGTAATAATAATAGTAAAAGAATAAAAGGCTCTAACTTTACAGCGGGATAGGGAATAAATAATAGTTGATATAATATAAATGTTAAGAATTGACTACGACTAGCTAATGGAGGCTAAATCTGTAAATATCGATGGGATATCGGTAGCATATTGGTGAATATAAAAGATTAGATATTAGTTATTTGAATAAAAATATAAATATAAATAGATTTATATCCTTGGATTATTTTAATTTTTAAATAAATTAATATTATTTATTTTTTATTTATATTTTGAATTTTATGCAATCGTTATATTTAAAAATTTAATAAATTATAAGCCCGGTTACGTAAGCAATAAATATTTAAGTTTTACGTTCTTAATAAATATGCGAATTTTTTATATTTATTTTATTTAATAAATTTATATAACAAAAATTAAAAAAAAACAAAAAGCAAAAAAAGCATTACGCAAAAAAAAAAAAAATTATATTTAATAAAAAAAAAAAAATTACGCAAAAATATTTTAATTTAATTATATTAATCTAACGAGCCTTTAGGCAATAAATTATTATCGATATTTGAAAACAATTTTGATAACGAATATATTAATTAATTAATTATTCGAACGATTAATTAACAAATATCGAAATTATTTATTATATAAATCAAATATAAAACAAAAAAAATCGAAATATTAAATATAAATAAAAATAAAAAAATTTTATTTTTCAAAAATATAAAGCTTAAAAAAAAGAAAAATTATAAAAAATAATAAAGATATATTATAAATATTATAATATCGAATAATTTAAAAAATATATTTGATTTATAAATAAAAAATTTTAATATCAATTAATAAATATAANNAAAAAAATTAATAAAAAAAAAGCTAAAACAAATAAAAAAGCTAAAAAAAAAAACAAATTTAATTATAATAAATATTATTAAGCTAAATATAAAAAAAAATTTAGCTTAAGCAATTAATGGCTACCGTACAGCTATTAATATATAAATTATTTTTTAAACCCGATATAAAAAATTAGAAGCAATATTATAATATAATTTATTAATAAATTAAATAAATATTAAGCTAAAGAATTATTTTAGTTTAAAAAAGTTTATTATCGCTTATATTAAATTTATCGACAAACTAAATAAAATATAGGGCATAAGCGTGCCAAAAAAGTGGCAGCTATTAAAGTTTATAATAGATTTTTTAAACGCGTACTTATTATAAGCAGAACGATAACGGTCAAATTTTAAAAATTTCGCTACCAGCCTATTACTTAAGATCCTAATATAAAATATATTTGATAAGATACGCAAAAAAAATAAAACGGCTAAAGGATTTAAAGCTTATTACAATAGCAAGCCAAATAAAAAATCCAAAAAAAATAAAAATAAAAATAAATCCAAAAATAAATTAAAGGAAAAATGCAAGAATTGCAAAAATTCTAACGCATTTCATAAATTAAAAGATTGCTTTATTATTAATAAAAAGCTACGTTAGCAATAAAAAAAAAAAAATTAAAAAAAATTTAATTTTATATAATTTAATAAATTTAAAAATTAATTTATTTTTTTTAAAATGCTATTTTTAATATTATTTGATAATTAATATAAATTATAAATTAATATAAAAAATTTTTTTTATAATTAATTATTAAAATAATTTTAATTTAATTCGGCTAATTTTTCAAATATATTAGGTTTTAAATTATGTAAATAACGTTCGATAGCAAATTTCGAATTTAAAAATATTTGCGTAATAATATTTATTAATTTTATAATGCTTTTTTTAATATAATTAAGATTTTGGAAATTAATATAAAATAAATAAAAAATTTTCGAAAAAAAATATATTTTATTTATATTTTTATATGCCGTATTAATAATAAAATTTAAAAACAAAAATAAAAAATAAAAAAAAAATATAAAAATTATTTTAAAGCTTTATTTTAGCAATATAATAATAAGAAATTTTTTAAATATTATATTAAAAATTTTATAATATAAATTTAAATAAAAATATAAATAAATAAAAAAATAATTTGCAAAAATTTTTTTTATTGCATTATAATTGCTATTAAAAAAGAATAATATAAAATTTGTTAAAAAAGCAAAATAATTATTTAATTTTCTACGTACAAAAAGCTAAAATACAAAATGTGCTAAGTAACATAATAAGCGAATATTTACGTGAGCCAATTAGTGGCTCCACAGTACCTCCTTTTGTCTCATCTTCTCTACCGCTGGAAATTTTTGGTGCAGCCCATGCCGGCTCTGGGCTAGGCCCAAATTTTCAGATGTCATTCAGCAATCTGACTCTAGCAACTAGCCGCTGCAAGTTGAACTGCCGTTGCGTCGCGATTTGAAGAAGCGTCTAAATCTGCTCCAGTGTCAAGTAGGAGTGAAATAGTTTCCTCATCTCCTTTATATGCTGCATGCATAAGCGGCGTCCAGTCATGTGAATAAGACCTTGCTTCGGTGTCGGCCCCGCAGTCCATCAGTAACTTCATTGTTGAAATTTGGCTCTGCAATGTTGCTTCTGCCAGAGCAGTCCGCCTATCAGGAGATAGACGTCGGCGCCCTTCGATATCAGGGGATTAACAATTTCCTCGTTATTATCATGTACAGCCAGCATTAACGTAGTCCATGTACTTCACCATTAGTTGCATCAATATTGTCATCTGAGGTGAGGAGGATATTTTTGTGAACTTTCTCGAGGCACTCAACATCAATATCGAAGTTGTTCGAAAGCAATGACTTGACTACATCAAGGTCTACATTCCTGGCTGCAATGATGAGTGAACTCAAGTTCTGCTCGTCGTCCGCGGTGTCCTTAAAAAATGTAATTTGGACTTTTCTCTTCGCTCTTTCAGCCTCCCGATATGCTACACGTTTTTGTTCCAAAGAAGTATAAGCCGATAAATCCTCGACTTTTCCATATCGGCGTTACTCGCTATCAAAATGCTACTATCCTATGAAAGCCAGCCTCTGCTGCAAAATCCAAACCGGATCTACCGCCGGCAGATGTAGCATTGATATCTGCGTTGTTTTTAAGAAGATCTCTGAGATTCTAGAATCGTTATAAGTTTCCGAATGATCGGCCTCTGAATAAATCTCGCATTTTTCACGAAAGGGAGGTTGTTCATAGAATGTTGAGGCCTGAGTAGAGCTCAGTTCTGTTATCCTCGAGCTCATGCCACCCCGGACTGCCAAACTTTCAGGCGAAAATTCATTATCCTCTTTATTTCCCGCTAGATTGGTCGTGAAGGAAGGTTTCTAATACTACCTTCTCCCCACTCTCCAAATCTGCAGCTCCTAGCTTCTCACGGTGTCTCTTCCTATAAGAAAGCCATTGGCGTCTTTGAGCATTGGCCTTACCAAGACGTTCTACTAGTCAAGGCGTGCGAGAGGCAATGGGAAACCTATCGCGAATATGTAATATATCTGGTTGGGTCTCGTACTTTTTTTTCAGCTGATGAATTCGCGAATTTGTTACCTTGAGCCGACTTTCGATCAAAAATCGACAGTTTGAAGAGACTCATGTGTGTCTCTACAATCAAGTCATATAACTGATGAGACTCGGCTCCCTCTTTGTTCCTGTCTTGTGATATCATCGGAAGTATCGTCGCCGCTGGACTCCTTATCACTCAAACTTTCGGGTGGCGTTTGTGCATCCGGAGAATTCCATGTTAATTGGTTCCATTTGCCAGAGACAATGTCCCAAACTAGTAAATATTGCATTATTAAGAGCCCCAAAGTTTTCCACTACTTTACAAACATTCATCTAAAATCAAATCTCTACTGGTGGAGGAGCCTTAAGACTTCTAACTTTACATCCGTATGAGCCAGCCTTGATCAAGGGATGATTTTCCTTGCTGAAGAGCGCCAGCATTCAGTGACGGATCGGAAATACTGGATCTTTGTTCGGCTATAGAACGCCCCAGACTTCAGCAAATTCTAGGATTTCTTAGAGGTGGTCATGAGAGGTATCACTGGATTGATTTCACGTCTAACCCTTGGTTGCCCTCTCTAGTACTAATAGAGTCACTCGTGAGTCTCTTCTAGACGGCGACGAGAGTGTATAGAATAAACGAGCTAGAAGACTGCAGCTTCTTCCTCGCCAAACTAGGTTGAAAATAGCTATTATTCTTGCACATTCGCTACTCCTGTTGCATACAGGACCCTGGCTCCCGGAGAGGTGGGGTTAGAGGGATATCTATTTCTTTCAAGGTAGCGATGGCACGATTCACGCAGAATACCCGTTTCTCCTTTATCAGTTCAGATCACAGGTTAATTCAAGGCAATACATATAATAAATAAATGAATTATTTTTGCAAAATATATATTTTTTTTTAATATAACATAATGTCGCGGCCTTTAAACCAGGTTCTTCAATGGCAGCCATCGGGCGCAGGCAACTTATCCCTTCTCTCATTAGCTATCGTCTTACTGGAACCGTGGTTCAATCAGACGATGGAATCTCAACAATTTTGTAAAAAAAAAAAATTGAGGCCCGATGGACAGGTAAATGAGTATACGGATCTTAATACGACCCGAAAATGGCAGGAGATGACAATGGAGGAAGCAGGGCCAGATTTGTATAATCCAACCAGAAGATGTGTGTATTGTGCATTTGGGTCACCTAGTCAAGATCTCCAAGACAATGACTTGAGAGACGCCGTCTACTTGGAAGTTGTGCAGCCGTTGTAACGGCTTCTCGGGCGTTTTGAAGGGGCTTTGATAGATGAAGAAGATATCCGGTTTGCGGTTGAGCCTTTATTCCGAAAGCGAATTTTTGAACATAAGCCTTACTAAAATAGGACAAATAAGTGGATTCAAAGTGGTAACTAATTTCTAAATTAAGAAACTCATTCCCACCTTGAGATCCCCTTGATTTATTAATCGATATCTATCTTTAGAGAGTGGAGACCACAGTGCCGTCTTCTTGGATTATTGGAAAGAAACAGCAGAAGAAGACGATGGTGGGTTGGGGTCTATGTTAATGAAACCTAAATTACTTACAGTTTGGATTTGGGTCAAATTGACACAGTCCTATTGTTCCATGTGGTGCCTTTATCCCGGGAAATGCCTCCTACTCAACATCCATAATTATCTATATGTCATCCAGCTAAGACGGAATAGTATACATAGAAAGCATCGATTTACTAAGTTAGAGCGCTGCTGTAATAAAGGCAAATAAGAAAATCGATATTTTCGACTCGACTTATAAACCGCTGAATGAGGCCGATCGGAAGAATTGGGAGGCCTCTAAGTGGTGTTTTGTCGCTTCGCTTTTGATTTCTAGCTTACTACCTTCAAGAAAAGATGATGCAGATACATATGACGGAGCTCCGGTCGATATTCAGACCGTGGCGAGGAAATACAAAGAGGAGAAAGTGTAGGCTATTGCGAAAATTGTAGCTGATGTGCTAAAGACAGCGTGTGTGCAGTAAAGCCAGAAGGAGAAACCAGGAAAAAGACCATAAGATCGGGATGGCAACATCGTTAATTTGAGAGTTGATTTGTATCTATTTGGCTATTATCTGAATATCCTAGAGGATTTTGGACCTTTGATAAGATATTCAATACTTTTCACTCGACAAATATTTCAGAATTTAAAATAGGACTTGAAGCAACTTCCAACTTTGGCATTGAAAGGAGCTTTCTAAAGTTTCACATAATTAAGATATTGGAAATTTTCAACTCAAACTTTGAGCTCTTTTTTTCAATCACTTAACTTAAACTCTCCATCTTGCAACTTCCCCCTAAGAAAGAGATTTAACTTGCAACTTATGATCCTTCTAAGACTCGAATTCCTCTTAGTGTAGCAACAGTATTGTATGACTGTCGTTGAGGCTTATTGGGAATCGATATATAAAGTAAGGGACCGATTATATCACCTTTTTCTTGTTTCTGAAAAGTGATTGTTTTGAACGTTTGCCGTAACCCCCTCATTACCGCCCCTTTCCTGATGGGATCAATGTCACGTGATAGTCCCGGTGTAAGCGGCCGAGTCCAACCGATGGAAACCGCAGGTTATTCTATCCGGCCTCCATATTTGACTTCACAATTTATCTACAATGGATTTGATCAAGGATGAGGAGCCTCATTGAACCCCCAGAAGACGAATTCAAGAAATACTTCTTCTAAACCCACCAGAGACATGAAAACCCAAAGATTTGGAAAGCTCTTTGTTCAGGGGCGACGCCTACCACCTCGAAGATGGTCCTCCTCCCTATCCCAGAAACCTGGAGCTGCAGGGCAAGTTCTCTAATCATGCTGTGGTTGAATATAGGAGCTAATAAATATTAGAGTGCGCTTTCCAGGAGCCGTAGACAGCAAGTTCACCAACTCCCTTTCCTTTGAACACCCCTCTACCTACCCCGCGATGCCCACCTACCGAGCCATGGGACCAGATGGAGATATTATAGACCCATCTTTCACACCCGCATCTGATACCCTTGCTCTCGAAATGTACAGGAACATGATTTCCGTATCCATAATGGATCTTATAATGTTTGATGCGCAGAGACAAGGCAGACTAAGTTTCTATATGACGAGTCAAGGGGAAGAAGGCACTTGTGTTGGCTCAGCTTCTGCGTTGGAGAAAGAAGATGTCGTATTTTCTCAATATAGAGAGGCGGGTGTTTTTGTGCAGAGGGGCTATACGTTTGAGGATTTCATGAGCCAGTTGTTTGCTAATAAGAAGGATGCGGGGAAGGGGAGGAATATGCCGGTTCATTATGGGAGTGCGGCTTTGAATATCGTATATTCATCCATATCTATCCCTTGAAATGTTCTAATTGTAATATAGCATACGATATCCTCTCCATTAGCAACCCAAATCCCCCAAGCTGCAGGAGCGGCTTACGCCCTGAAAATGCAGCGTTTAGCAAACCCCAATATTCCCCCTCGAATAGTAGCCTGTTACTTCGGGGAAGGAGCAGCTAGCGAAGGAGATTTCCACGCTGCTCTCAATATCGCAGCCACAAGGTCCTGTCCTGTCGTCTTTATATGTCGGAACAATGGATATGCAATTAGTACACCAACATTGGAGCAATACCGGGGCGATGGAATCGCAAGCCGTGGAACCGGGTATGGGATCGACACCATCCGAGTGGACGGCAACGACATCTGGGCCGTCCGAGAAGCGACAGGAAAAGCACGAGAACTAGCGCTGCAAGACGGAGGTCGTCCGATCCTAATCGAAGCCATGTCCTACCGGATATCACACCACAGTACTAGCGACGACTCCTTTGCCTACCGGGCAAGAGTGGAAGTCGAGGATTGGAAAAGGAGGGATAACCCGATCACCAGGTTGCGGAAGTATCTAGAGAAGAAGGGGGTGTGGGACGAGGAGCGGGAGAAGGAGCTTAGAGGTCGCGTTCGAAAGGAGGTTTTGAAGGCCTTTGCAGCCGCGGAGAAGGAGAAGAAACCACCGCTGCGAACTATGTTTGAGGATGTGTATGAGGAGATGACGCCGGAGTTGCAGGAGCAGATGAGTGAGTTGAAGAGTATTATTGAGAGGTATCCGGATGAGTATGATGTAAGTGAGTTTGAGGATGGGAAAGATAGTTTATCAAAATAAAAATATATCACAAATTCAGAGATTTCAAAGATTAGGAAAGTTGGATTAAATCCTCGTTTTATATGCTGGTGATTTGATCATCTCCAAAAGAACCTATCAACAGGGTCTGTCTAATGACAAGTGGTGATCAAACAAATGAGAGCCAATTGCTCCCACCAACTCCAACGCTCAAGCACTGCAAGATAGTAAACATTATACCAACACTTAAAGCCAAACTCCACGCCCAAAATGCCGCTAACGCTCCAAGATTAAGCCTAGGTATGTCAGTCACTTCCTCTTCGAAACCCCCGTAACAAACAAAGTCCCTCTCTCAACCTGTACATTCCAGCCCTCTCGTATAAGCATCTTACCCACAGCCGGACCTAACTTACCTTTTCCCCCTTCACTATGATTCCCTAACCCCGTCACGATTCTGAGCCCCGGAAAGCCTTTTCTATTATATCGACTCTCTCCTAACCCCTGCCACCAAACATTTACCTTTTCACTAGTAATTCTCACCGCATCTTTGACATTTATACCATGCAGATCCAAGTAATTTTTCGAGCTCTGTTGAGCAACTAAGGCATCTGCCGCAGCACTCGCCGCACTCTTCGCCCGGATGTCGAGATCTCGGCCTTGTTCTGAATAATAAGCTGCTGCTCCACCCATAAGATGATCCGATTTGGATTTCTGGTATGCATCAGATGCTTTGCTAAAGGATGCGTCACGGGCTCGCTGTAACTCCGTTGCATCGGCTGCTGCTTTCAATGGATCAACTTGAACTTCTGAATCATTTTGGTGGATTTCATTGTGAGATTTCGGCTTGAATTTGATGGGTTTAGGATCGAGGTCGAGTGGCGCATGGCGGAATTCTAGTTGGATAGCAGGTTTATTGCTGATTGGACTGGAAATCAGTACTTTGGCAAGTTCGTGACCATGGGCCGTAAACGGGTGGGTAATATCAATCAAGGTGTCTATATCGGATGGGGATATGGAGGGAAACTCGCGGCTCAATTCGTGAGCATTGATTTCAATCATGGGATCGTCCGAATCGACTCTCATGGCAGAATGGGCCTTGATGATAGCAGCAACTGTTGACTGTACCGAGCCGCCATTCTCATAATATATAGAGGTAATTTGCTGCCTAGGTATTCTGGTTCTTGAGCAGATGAACTCAATATGTCTCCTACCCATCTCCCATTTGTTGGTTTGGACTGAGTCGTCTGAAACTGAAGCATTCATTCCACCCGTCCGGAAATTGTGCTTCTTTTTCCGCTTGCCCTTGCGTAGTCGAGGTAGAATCTCACTCTCGGAGAAGCCTTCAACGCCTCTATGTCTGTGACCACTTTCCTCCAGAAAAGACTGAGTCATCAGCTCATCAATCGCTAGATTCGCATTGCCCTGATATTTTTTCAATGCCGATTTGATGTCGTACTGTTTCAAGACAGGAAACATTGCTATCAAGAGCGACTCTCTCCCAGCTTCATCAAGACCCTCCAATTCACTTATGTATACTGTACCTAGTCCTTCATCTGTAGCTGATTCACTATCGGCGAAAAACTCTAATCCCTCTAGATCCAGCGAAGATGTTCCCTGACTGAGCGAGATATCACCTAGGCCGAGTAAATCATCTTCATTTCGATGCGAGATGAAGCCACTACTACCACTAGCATCGAAACCGCTAGCATCCTGGTCTGCTGCCGTCGATTTTACGAGATCCAGTATTTTTCGGGCCTCCTCCAATTGGAACTCGTTTGTGAGGTCAAAGTCGGCGGATATGGCAAGTAGGGTTGCTGAATCTATTGGAGGACAGTACTCGCTCTATACTCTACTCGTCAGCCACTTATTCGTGATCACTAATTACTGGCGGACGTGCCTCCAATTCAGCTTGAATCGCCTCCTTCTGAGCCATTATGCGATATCAACCCGCCTTTCAGGGATCTATCCCGATTTCCTCTCGTAAGAATTGTTGTAGTGGCTGTCCTTGAGGCATATTTTCGGGGATCGTTGTAGATAAATAAGGGGGGATCAAGCTGTGGGTTTGATGTTGTTGCGCAGATTATTTATATAAGTTTGAGCTGGTTGAGGGGTGCCTCTGAATTTAATAGGTACGTCGTTGATCTGACTCTACCCCGCGCTAAACCACTCTCAGGATTACAACACTATTCACCTAGTTAGGCACTGTCACATCGACTCGACTTGCGCGATTTTACTTCATTACGTTTGGTTCGCTAAGCTTTACTTAATGGTAGACTAGACTCTAGCTTGAACAGTACAAATTATCGAGTAATGCTGAAGGTCAATTTATCTATCTAAGAAAAGTCGAGCCCTCCCTTATTTGTATTCCACCGCAAAGCAGACGCCCAAACGACCATCCATGCAATTTAAGTTGATCGTTCGTGTAAAAAATCAGCGGGGAAAGTTCTTGAATACATCCCAATGCCAGCAAAGCAATACCTTCATCATCTTTTGTAATTTTCTGTCCACCCCACGCCAACCATTTTTTCAACGTGATATTGACACAGTTATGATAGATGGAAAGCACCTTGTCCTTCCTTGATCGCAATACTTAAACGACGTCTCATGACGTCTAAATTGGTGTAGTCGGGCAATTTGAGATAATTGACACACGTCATGACACTGGGCAAGTAGTCATCAGATGTGTAAGGCGGTTCACTCGGCTTGCAAACCACCGTGAACATTGGGGTAAGACTCTTAAAACCTATGATACGAATTAGAACAAGGGAGGAGTGAAACAACACGTTACATACCGCCAATTGGAAGCTTGGGACTGCCAGTAGTAAATTGCAAGAAGTCCCGGCGCTCTGATGGTGTGAGCTCACTCATTGTTTGCAGTAGGTTTCTAACACTCTTGCTATCCATATTGAAGCCGTGGTCTGCCTTGATCGAATCCATCAAAGCTGTTGAGATTAGTTGTGCTGCGATGTAGATACGTGATGGTGAGACTTACTTTCAAGTGACCAATCTTCTTCGATTCTACCAAAGAGCATAACCAATTCGTCTGGGGTGAAGGCACTCAGAGCTGAGTATGGGAACACCTGAGTGAACCCAACTCTGAATGCATCAACCTGTCGTTGAACCCCGCTTCCAAGTGTCATGTCGATGACCTTTTCAAGGTAAAGTTGGACATTATCGATCGTTACAGAAATATGGGACCCATTTGGAAGTAAATCGATTGACGGGTAACCTGGAAGCGTGAAATCAAGGCCTAAATCCTCGATATGAACACCGTCGATATCCAGTGCTTCAGCGGCCGCCACCTTCTGAGCAGCGGTAAGGGCCCCATTCTCGTCAATAGCTTTCTTTGATACCGCAAACTTCTTGATTAATTTCAGTGATTTCGCTAGCTGGGCATCGACTGTTTTTACAGCCCCGAGAGATGGGATGACGGTCTTTGATTCATCACCAATTCGGAAAAACGTAGGGTTAAACGAAACATCGATGATCCGAGAATCAATCATAGATCGAGCGACAAATTTCCCAAGCATCTTGAAAAGGTGGAGAATTCGCTTGCCATTTTCATTAGAAGCTTGCTCTTCGCTCATTGGAGCTGGGAAGAGGCCTCGGTTTCCGAATGCATATTCATCGGCGTCATTCGCATCGGTTTCACGCCATAGCTTGAGCTTTTTCTTGGAGAATTCCTTCGACACCGTAGAGTAAAATTCAAGTGTGGGTCCTAAACCAGTTCCGACTTCTTCAAAATATTCGACCTCGAGAATGCTTTGAGATGCTCCATATAGCTCCATAACTTTCAGCGCCGACTCGAGAATCTTCGCTCGTGAGATACGAACTTTTTGACGTTGAAGGCGGCCAAGGAAAGGCCGCTCATCCCTATGACGATCTCGGCGGGTCTCATCAGCAGATTGTGCATTTTGCCATCTGCTCATTGATCGAGCATATCCGAAAGAGGTAGATTGCAGGAACAGGTGACGAGTTTCGAAAGGAAAGAGGAATGGATACAAGCGAGCAAGGTCCTCACTCCAGCTAGGCAGACAGTTACTAGCAACGATCAACGGTTCTTCCAGCTGCCTATTGAGCTTCGCTGTCAACTTGGTATTGACGAATTGTGTTAGCGGCTCGACGTGTAGCCCTAACGTATCCTTGTTCTCCGCTAGGACATCATCGAGATTTGCATTAAGTGCGTGTAAAATATTCAACAATCGGAGAATTGAAGATGTAGCTGGGTGCCTGTCTAATGATGCTGGAATTCCTGAAACTGTAGTTTCCGTACTGCTCTCAGATGCTTGTGTAAGAGAACTGGATTCTGGTGGAGGCGGTCCTGAAACACGCTTGAACTTGATTGGATGAATGGCAGACCAGACACTACGACTTGTATGTTCATCAACCACGCCGGATGCGCTATGAACTGCTCGGTAGATGGTAGTCTCGTTTGCAATCATCTTGTTATCGAGACTGAACTCGATGTGCCAATCCTGAGGAACAGCCTGAATAGCCGCAGCATAGGACATAGTTCGTGAGGAGCTGGGCGTTGACAACGCGGCCTGTGCTGCCGCAATCTGTGAAGCTGCACTGCTGCGAGAATTATTTACAGGTACTTGAGATGGAGTAGCAACTCTCGTGCCATCCTCTTTTCGTGCTGTAACTTTGCCGCCTGCAGCCACTTCGAGGTTAACTGCGGTTGGATCGGATGCAGATTGCTCCTCCATATCGTCCTCTAGATCCCCAACAATAGCATCGAGGGCTGCGCTATCATCCATGCCCTCATCATCGGTAAGCTGTCGTTCATCAGCACATTCCAGGGCGCCAGCCAAATCGTCTTCATCTTCTGGAGGGGGCGGAGGTGGCGGTTCTGTTTGTGCCTGGTGACGCCGACTGGATCGACGGGTAGCAGTTTTTTCTGGGGGGGTGGTTGAAGTAGATTGGCCAGCTGAGGCTGGAGTTGTATTAGGCGCTGTCTTTGCTTTTGATCTTCGAGAACTACGAGAAGTTGAGGGTGTTGGTGCAGGGGGAGTTGCTGCAGTTGCAGAAGCTAAACCACGTTCAGCAAGTCGGGATTGAGTATTGGGAACACTAGAGTAAGGGTTGGGCATGCCTCCAGCTGCTGCAAGAGCTGCTAGAGCACCTGAAAGCCCTTCGCGATGACGTGAACCACGAGGCCGCTCCGATAAGCTAATCCTTGGACGTAAGTAATCATCAAGGGCTTTGAAGGTTGCAATAGCATGAATGGATACCATAATATTACGATAAGGTCTCGGGATCTCAGAATCATCATCAGCAACCAGCTTCAGTCGAATCTGCTTTGCAAGCATAGAAGCAGCACTGCTCCTATTTCCATCAAAGGTATTTTGATGAACGGTGACGACCTCAAAATGTTCCGATCGGCTTAGTAGGTCTTGTAGCTTGTGAATGAGCACACTGAAAGGTGTCGCAGGAGACTCAACGCTGGTAGTCTTCGACCTCTTCGTAATAGTTCGACCCATGAAAACTTCTAAGAAAGCTGATCGAGCATTATTGCTCAACTGTTCATCAGGGTTGTTGAAGATCTCGAGCAGAACCCGGACAACTTCGGAGTTTAGTAGTTCGGCACTAGTCACACTCTCCAAGACATCTCCCTCGAAGTACGAGGCGAGTGTTGAGAACAGATCAATTCCCGTTCCAGGACCTTGACGAAGATAGAACGATTCAATATCCGAAGCGAGCCCCTGCATACTCGTTAAAATTTGAGTTGCCTTTTTTTTCATGTTCTTGCTACTCTTCTCTGTTTCATGGACCTCTAGAAACTTCCTTGCTCTCTGGCCAATGAGTTGTTGCATACTCTTCAAATCGGAAGGAATACGATGGGGAGGCCCATCAAGAGACATTGTTGACCCTCTTGAACTAGCAGGCGATCCACTTCCATCATCCCCAATATCTTCGTGCTCAGGCCCATCTCCATTTTCGTCATCTGAAGAATCTGTGACTTCGCCATTGTCATTTTTGCGCTCCGACTTTTCAGGGATTTTGGCTATCGGGAATGGCTGCTCAGGGATAATCGTATACTCACTTGGAGGTTCAACGACGATAGCTTTGCTTTCGCTAGTACCATTCTGCTCAGAAACCGCCAACTTTGCAATCTCAGAAATGACTCCCTCGCGATAGAATTGATATCGATAAATATCATCTAGACGACCCAGAAGTAATTCGGCAGCCTGAAGTGCATAATTAACAAGACTGGGGTGATCTTGTTGAGAGAGAATGGCTGCTAAGAATGAAGCGTATGGAACGGCTCGTAAGGCGTCCATCAGAATATCCTCGTCTAAGTTTGACAGCATCTTAATTTGAGCCACAAGCACCTTTTGGCGGACACTTAGGTTAACTGTACTTGAGAAGGCGTCCGTGAGAGTTGGGAAAATGATAATGGCGAAGCGCTTGACCTCATCTTTGCATTCTCCGAGGAGCTCTGTACGCTTTTCGTTGGAGGATTTCTTATGGTTGGAAGATGAATCTAAGGAAACATCAACATCAGACGCTTCGTCATTAGATGCTTCTGAGTCTTTAGGTAGCCCAGGGAGTAGCTCGCAGATGACATTGAGGGTTTCAATTACTTGATCTCGAGGTCTGTGGATCAATGCTTGCATGATAACAACGCTGTCCAATTTCGAGGCAATGTCCTCGTTCGCATTGGGCGGCGAGACGCCTGTCAGAATCTGATACAAAGTCTCCACAACATTCATCTTGAATAGCTCTGCAGACAAATTTGCGCTAGCTTTGGCAGTGAATGCAAGCACTCGAAGGAACTGTGTATGTATGCTCGGCCCAATCAGGTTTGTTGTACCTGGAAGTAGCAGACGGAGAATAGCTCTCAGAAGATCCGTACTGACCAGTTCCTCTAATTTCTTTGGGTGGTATCTAAAACTCTCCACAACGCGGGATACACAAAGGGAGCCTTGCTCTACGACTTTTTGGTCACTGGAGCTGAGAACATTCAATAATATTGGCATGACATCTCGAATCACGGAAAAGGAGTCTTCTGGTATATTTCGGCAGCAATTTGCCGCAGTGCTGACAGCTGTTCTCTGGGTACTCGTGGCAAAGAAGTCTAGGTAGGTCAAACAGGCTGTCAATCCCCCTTCACGAACGATTGAAGCTGGATATTCAACCGAAATTTTCTCTAAAGTCTAGCACAACATGAGTAAAAGTCAGATTCCCGGGATTTAGTAGACTTACACTGAGGGCTTGCTCTGCCAAATCGATGAAATGGATTTCCAACAGCTTTTGGCAGAGAATTGGTACTGCACCACCATAAACTACGTTGGCAGTACTAGCCGGTAAGGCCTCCATAAGATTGGCTAGGCAGCGGCATGCAAGAAGCATCATTTCGGGATTCTCTTCTCCAACATCGGAAGGCCCCATCAAAAGCACAAGCTCCTTAACGAAAGCGTCTGGCGAAAAGTGACCAGAAAGATTATCTTCGGTTGATACTAGCAGAATCTCACTAAGCTCTTGAAGAGCAATCAACTGCAATGAAGGATCGTCCTTCCGTTTTAGATTATTGAGGATATCTCGTAAACGTGTGGACACCCCTGACATCATTCCACTGAGAGCTCGTAATGTGCTTGATAGACCATGTGGTGGTCCTCCAGGCCCGCCAAACCCTCCGAATGGATCGTCATCATCGTCCTCTGCTCCATCATAATCGTGAGGAGGTTCGTCATCCTCATTGTCATCACTACCCTCATCTTCGGCTGGAGGAGGAGGTCTGTCATCTACACCATTCATAGAAGAGTCGCCATCTTTATTTCCAGTATTGGTTTTCTTGGTTCGTCGGCTAGAGCTGGGAGTATTTACAGATGATTCTGCGTATCATATGTTAGCTTGAAGATAACGGTCGGGAGTCTCCACATGCCTTGACCACCTTTCTTATTTCTCCCGGATTTTCTCTTCGAATTACTTGACGGGTTGGGGGGTTCACTCGTAGGACCAGCAGAAGCACTGATAGGGAGTTAGGGTGACAGCAAGATATCGGGAGGAACAACCTACCCAGGACTCGACATAACCGCTGGAGTTTTCGCGATTCTTCGGCGGGATGAGGTTGCTGGTACAGGAGCAGAGGCGGGGCCGGGATGCTCAAGATCTGATACCTTCTGCCGCTTTGTACGTCTAGAAGAAGAAGGCTTGGGAGGCTCGGGTTCAGGTGGTGGGCTTGCGTCTCGCGCAGGTGCCTTGCGTTTTCGAGATGGAGCCGACCGAGACGAAGACGCAGCTGCTGGTACTGCCGGACTGACAATACCCGATTGAGCCGAAGACGAGGACCTTGCTGCTTGTCTGGCGGACGCACGAGTGATTCTGGAAGACATGAGTATTTGAGTTTGTAGAATGACGTGCAACCCAACAACCTCTTCACAACCGATCGATGGTCATGAGAGGTCGAGATTGGCTAGTCTTGAGAGTATAGTGGTGAGGAAAGAGTTCAAAGGTAGAAAATTGAAGTGGTGGTGTACCTAGGCGTGAAAGAAGAAGACGCAGCGGAAATGGAAGTAGTTGTCGACGACGGCCTGGCGGTTTCTGGGGTTGAAGTGGAAGGAGCTGCCGATCGCTGCGAAGTCGTGTGTTCTTGTGCCATCGGTTACGCCATCAGGCGGACAATATATGAGGCTATCGCAGGAGAGGCTGGGTGTTGTTGGTCTTCGTAGAGTCAGGAAAATAATGGCGGCCGTTGGGTTGTGGTTGGATTATGATGGTGTCGATTTACCGCCGCCTTACACGACTCCAAAATGGTGAATCGGGCTCGGGGCACGCTTATTGAGTACCGAGCAGACCGTAACTATGACATGATACTTACTCCGCGAAGCGCTTGTCCAAAGAATAATGAATCATTGAATTATATCTTGCGAGATTCCGAGGGAGCTGGGAGTTATGGAAGGCAGTTTGCATTTCGGACGAAAACATTTCCGTCGGGTTGGTTTTAGAGGGTCTTGTGTGTTTTGTAGACTTGGCAGACGATTAGTTATCGATATCATTCCAAGTCCCGGAGCATCGATTAGCCATAGAAGGGTTACCGTTTTCAAAGAGCCAAGGGAGTGTATTTCCTGGATTCGTAGAGCGTCGAGTCTTTTCTTTGTAGGCGTTTCTCTCATTTACGAGTACTTTATGATAACAATACCTAGAGGTCGGTAAGGGTACTTGTATACTTGTATGAGCTTCCAGCACCGCACCTCATGCAAGCTGAAAGTATATTATCATAATTTCTGAGAGTTACTTATACAGTTCAGTTCTTCTTTCCCCGACCTAGGGGTTTCCCGTACTGAAAGGCTTCTGCTATCCTTGGGGTTGTTGAGACCCTCGGACACCGATCGACACAGGGCTTGGTTCATCGGCGGGTAGATATCGATCTCGTCTCACCGCGATAATTGTCCTGGGGGTATTTATATGGTTAAAATGGGTTCAATCGTTGCAGGTACTCGTACTGCCTATAAAAACATGGTTGAAGTAAGAGGGTGCTTGGCTTAAGCTCTCTCAATCTGTGTTTTGCGAATAGGTAACCTTATGATACACCAAGTCAGAAAACACAAAAACGGGTTGCAGGCTTTTCCTTCTCCCCTTCCCTTTGCTCGTGATTCAAAATATGTGAGAAGCAGATTCCAGTCGATTACCTATTGAGGCCGCAATTTAGACAGTAGTAAAGTGAGCAGTTGTTTCACTCTCCCTGAATCACTTCTCCAAACACAAACAAATAAACCAAAAATAAAGCATATACCAATTGAGAGCTAATCATAAGCTCGCCTCTTATGTTGTCTTGATCCTGCTTACCAGTTGAGTTACCGGCTGTTGGCGTGCGTGTTGGTTCTTACAAACCCGGGTACCGCTCTTATCTCTCTATAGTGGCTCAGACAGTTTCCCCAGACCCCGACCTCTGACCGCAACACAACTTTACCATTCACAAAACAGGACTGACAGTGACTATTCAATAACGAAATACTTGTACTGTAATTAGCATTATTGTTTCCAGTATCGCTTGCAGATCCATTCTCCCAGTCACTGCTTCTGGCGTTCTTAATCCAATAGAATAGAATTTATAACTATCTGGACCTCCCCGTATACCACTGAAACTGTCGTGAGCAGGGCAAAGCCAAAGCCTCCGTACGGTTATATAATTGGGTTATTTACTGCAACTCTTTTCTTAAAACAAAATTAAATAAGTATTATATATATATATACTTTTTCTAAATCACAGCTCATTTCTCTTTCTATTACCCTGGGCCACATTAAACAAACATTTTTGCTATTAATTTTTTTATTTATATAAAATTTTAGATAAATAGATTTTTGAAGTTGACAGAAATCTTTCCACATTATTATTCCATATTGTTATTATGATTTAAAAATATAAAGCCAACCATATTATTTTTAGCAACTGCAGCTCACCCCTAGTTTCTGGAGACGCTGACAGGTCAGTGGGTCACCAAACTGCAAGGGACCAGCCGAAACCGCCACATCAATGACGACGCCGGCTGCCAGCTCCCTATAACCACATGTGTCGTGGAAGATAGAGACGACCAAGGACCAAGTGTCCCAGAGCCCCAATATAACTATCAACGATATCATTTCTGCCGGAAACAATTGCAACGCTGGGAGGCGCGTCAGGAAAGCATGGTACAGCTTTGGCACTCAGTAGCTGTCGCAGCTCTGTTTGCTCCCGGCCTAGTATACAGCGAAGCCTTTACACCAATACATGAGGCCGGCAGATGTTCTATGCGTGGAAATTGTGGGAAAGATTCTTTCTTTGGCCCAGAGCTACCGTGCCCAGACAACAATCTTGCGAGAGAGCCCGATGATGATACCAGGAAACAGCTCGTTGAAACATGCGGTTCAAAATGGAGTGAAGGGCCTATATGCTGCGAGCCGAAACAGGTATGGATGCTGCCAGCTGGATATGAGCTATCACTAATATATCGTAGCTCGATGCCCTGGCAGAGAACTTCAAGAAAGCTGTTCCGATCATATCCTCCTGCCCCGCTTGCAAAGAGAACTTCTACAACCTCTTCTGCACCTTTACCTGCTCTCCCGACCAGTCTCTCTTTATCAATGTGACCGAAACCAAGGCAAAGGGGGACAAATACATCGTGACGGAGCTTGATCACCTCGTGTCTGATTCATATGGAACCGGTTTCTATAACAGCTGCAAGGATGTCAAATTCGGACCTACAAATACAAACGCTATGGACTTTATAGGGGGTGGTGCAAAAAATTATACAGCGTTTCTAGGGTTTTTAGGACGTAAATCATTACTCGGATCACCATTTCAAATCAACTTTCCTAGGCCGAGCCAATACCCAGAAAAGGGAATGAAGGCTACCAAAATGGTACCGAAGAAGTGCAACGATGAAGATGAGAACTTCAGATGCGCTTGTGTTGACTGTCCAGATGTGTGCCCAACGCTACCAGAGATATCCGAGTCAGGCTCATGTCATGTGGGATTACTACCATGTCTATCGTTCGCCGCAATATTGACCTACGGTGTATTGGTGCTTTTACTTGCTTCGGCTATATTTGGACACATTGCTTGGGCCCAACATTCAAAGGCTAAAAGCGAACGCCTACGGCTCCTCCAGGACGCAGCCCCAAGTGACGATGAGGATGAAGGAGACATGGTCCAGAACGGTGCAATGTACGATCGGCCAGAGAAGAACTATTCGGTCAACATGTTCTGTGATGCTGCATTTAGTCGTCTTGGATACGCTTCCGCACGGTTTCCGGGAATAACTATTGGAGTCAGTGTTCTTGTTGTCCTACTTCTCAGCATAGGTTGGGTAAGGTTTCAAGTTGAAAGAGATCCTGCCCGATTATGGGTCAGTCCAAGTTCCGCTGCAGCTCAAGAAAAGGCTTTCTTTGATGAAAACTTTGGGCCTTTCTATCGTGCTGAGCAGGTCTTCTTGGTCAATGATACGCATCCAGAAGGAACTGGCCCAGTATTAAGCTATGAAACTTTGGAATGGTGGATTGATGTCGAGAAGCGCATCAGCAGCCTCACAGGAAACAATACTCGAGCTACCCTTAATGATGTCTGCTTCCAGCCAACAGGTGACGCATGTGTGGTCCAATCAGTTGCCGCATATTTTGAAAATGATATCAGAACAGTATCTCCACTTACGTGGAAACAAAGGCTTCGAGAATGTGCAGAATCTCCTGTTGACTGTCGGCCTGCATTTGGTCAACCAATCGCTCCTAACATGATACTTGGTGGTTACGATGAGTCTGGAGATGTTGCAGATGCATCTGCAATAATCGTAACTTGGGTCGTCAATAACTATGTTGAGACGTCAAAGGAAGTCGCCCTTGCGATGGACTGGGAAGCTTCCCTCATATCTACCTTGCTTGATCTGCAGGTAGAAGCAGAGGAACGGGGCTTGAGACTTTCTTTCTCAACTGAAATCAGCCTAGAACAAGAACTCAACAAAACAACCAACACTGATGCAAAAATCGTTGTTATAAGTTATATTATAATGTTCTTCTATGCGTCATTAGCTCTCGGCTCAACAACTTTATCACTACAATCGATAATAAGCAATCCAGCCTCTTCCCTGGTTCAGTCTAAATTTTCTCTTGGGGTTGTGGGCATTTTGATAGTACTCATGTCTATCTCTGCCTCTGTTGGCCTCTTCTCTGCTGCAGGAATTAAGGTGACGCTCATTATCGCTGAGGTCATCCCTTTTATTGTTCTTGCTGTGGGTGTCGACAACATTTTCCTGATCGTGCACGAATTTGAGAGGGTTAACATCAGTCATCCAGACGATATGGTCGAGGTCCGTATTGCGAAGGCTCTTGGACGTATGGGGCCGTCGATTTTACTCTCTGCCTCTACCGAAACTATCGCATTTGTCTTAGGGGCCTTTGTGGGTATGCCAGCTGTTCGAAATTTCGCAATATATGCCTCAGGCGCTGTATTCATTAATGCAGTTCTGCAAGTCACTATGTTCGTGTCTGTTCTTGCTCTTAATCAACGTCGGGTGGAAGACCACAGAGCAGATTGTTTTCCTTGTATTCAAATCCACAGTGCTGGTGTACACCTCGGAAATTCAAACGGAAATGCCTATGCCAGATCTTACGAAGGGCAAGACGAAGGATTTCTACAAGCATTCATTCGAAAGTCTTATGCTCCTACACTATTAGGCCGAAAGATGAAAGTTGCTGTTGTTGTTGTCTTCCTTGGTATCTTCACAGCTGGCGTAGCATTAATCCCTAAAGTTTCCCTAGGACTAGATCAGAGAGTTGCTATCCCTGACGATTCCTATCTAATTCCTTTTTTTAACGACTTGTACGACTACTTTGACTCGGGGCCTCCCGTCTATTTTGTTACTCGGGAGCTCAATGTCACTGAGCGCAAGCATCAGCAGCAACTCTGCTCTCGTTTTACCACATGCGAGAGAGACTCTATTGGAAATATCATAGAGCAAGAACGGAAACGATCGGAAGTGTCTTACATTGCAGCCACCCCTGCTAGTTGGATAGATGACTATTTCCGCTGGCTGGATCCCCAGATTGAAAATTGTTGTGTAGATGGTGGCACTACATGTTTTGAGGATCGTGATCCAGCTTGGAATATCACTTTATATGGAATGCCTGAGGGTCAAGAATTCATCCATTATCTACAGAAATGGATCAAGGCGCCTGCTGATGAGGATTGTCCCTTGGGCGGGCAAGCCGCATATGGAAATGCCATTGTCATTGATGCGGAGGCAAATACCATTCCCGCCAGTCACTTCCGTACCAGCCACACACCACTTCGTAGCCAAGAGCAATTCATTGACGCTTATGCTTCTGCTCGTAGAATAGCAGATGACCAGAGTAAAGAGCATGACATCGAGGTCTTCCCATATAGTGTCTTCTACATTTTCTTCGACCAATATTCTACTATTGTCCGCTTGACAGCAACCTTACTTGGATCCGCATTAGCCATGATCCTGGTGGTCTCCTCAATTCTCCTAGGTTCCGTAAAGACAGGTCTTGTCATTACAATCACTGTCATCATGATTGTCATCGATATCATTGGTACCATGGCTGTATTCAATGTCTCTCTAAACGCAGTCAGTCTCGTCAACCTCATAATTTGCGTGGGCATCGGCGTCGAATTCTGTGCCCACATCGCTCGAGCGTTCATGTTCCCCTCACGGGCCATCATGGAGCGCGCAAAGAACAAGTTCCGCGGCAGTGATGCCCGCGCCTGGACCGCACTCGTCAACGTTGGCGGCTCAGTCTTCTCCGGCATCACCATCACCAAACTCCTAGGCGTCTGTGTCCTCGCTTTCACGCGCAGCAAGATCTTCGAAATCTATTATTTCAGGATTTGGCTGGCATTGGTAGTGTTTGCTGCTACGCATGCGTTGATTTTTCTACCTGTGGCTCTTAGTCTCTTAGGGGGGGAAGGCTATGAAAGTTTTGTCAATCCCGATGGGGGTTTGGAAGAGGATTTAGCGAGTAGGAGGTACAGAGCATTATTACCGGACGATGATAGCGATTCAGATTACTAGTTTGATACCTCCTTAGTCACAGATGTAATTAAAATTGCAAGCATTTTATGAATAATTTTAATTTGATGATAATGAAATATCTTTTCTTTCTCTTTCCAAAGTGCAAATCAAATACCCCTTTAATTATCAAATCTTTATCCCCCCACACTTAAAATTCAACCTCTTCAACCGTGCCTCGATCTCACTCCTCACAAATCTCATTCGCCCCCCGATCTTCCGCCTCACCTCCCGAGCCCACACGCGCAACTCCGGCTCTGCACCGCAGTCCATCGTCTGCTTGTAGCGCTGGATCTTCTGGTCAACGAACTCGTCGTACTGTTCCGGATTGAAGAATGATTTCAGCGGCGCCGTCTAGAGAGTTAGTCATGTGATGTTATAGGGAGGGGAAGGGGTAGAGGTAAGATTATTACTTACTTCGGTTTCAAATTTTTGCCGCAGCACATCGACGTGGCATTCGCAGGTAGAAGTGCAGGTACTGATTTGTAGCGGGTAGGTGCTGCTGTCGTCGGCGTTGGTGGTGGGCGTGTAGTTGTAGCATGTTTGTAAGTGTTGAAGGTTGGTGGTTAGAGAACCGATTGACTCGAGGGGTACGACTGCCTTCGTCATATTTATGGTGTGTGTTGTGTGGTTTGAATATAAAGCGAGATTTTTTTTTGGTGTGTGATGTTGTTTGTTTGAGTGTGATGTGTTATGTGGCTCGAATATTAAGGCGAGATTTATTGGTGTTGTTTGCCTGTAATGTGTTGTATAATTTAAAAGCGAGATGTCTTTGGTGTATGGTTTTGTTTGAGTGCAATTAATGTGTAAAGAATATAGATGTATCCGTGAAGAGAAACAAATTGAGAGTCGGAGAGAAGTGGGATATTTATAGTAGAGTGTGGCAGTTCAGATTGAAATATTGCGTACTAAGCATTTTAGACCGGGAGTTGTTGTAATGGTACCGTGTTTAGTATGAATTTTGAAGAGTATGATGAAATATTTTAGGGTTTAGGTTATAGTCACGTTTAGCGAGATATAAAAGGGGAGACGTAATGAGAGCAAAATTTCTGAGGTATTACATTATTGAGGAATTAATGACGGGAGGGTCATATGAGTGGAACCCTTTTTTTAAAAAAGAGAATAGCGAAAAGGAAAATTTCCCTGAAAATTGATTCATCAAGTGGTAGGAGTGTGTAGTATAGTTATAATAGGAAACGATGACGTGAAGTAAGCTAGACATAGAATTATCTTCTCTTTCTTTCTGCATTGTCTCTTTAAAAACTATCGGAAGTTACTCTCACTGGACACTTGGCCAGTATGAGCGTCTAACTGTATTTTCAAGGACGCATACATGGAAATCATCCCAGGCTTTGCTTCGCTTGTTTTCGATAAACCCAAACATATAATTGCGCCGACTTATGTACAATACAATTTCTATATTTACTTCTTCGGCTCTTCTTTCTTTTCTTCCGGCTTTGGAGTTGGTAATTTGAACGTGCTGGGCTTTCTGTCCATACCAGGTCCAACTTGCTGCTTAATATTAGTATGGCTTTACTCAAAAGTACCATCCGCAAATGCGGCACTTACCTCCCATGCGGCAGACCCCCCCTCGAAGTTTCGGAAAGCTTGAGTCAATTCAAGTGGCTCAACCACAATTCGTTTCTTCTCTTCATCATATCGAATTTCCGTGTAACCAGTTAAAGGGAAGTCCTTCCTTAACGGATGCCCATCAAACCCATAATCCGTCATGATTCGTCGCAGATCTGGGTGACCGACAAAAAAGACACCAAAAAGATCATACACTTCCCGCTCGTACCAGTTAGCTCCATCATATAAACTTGTGATGCTGGGCACAGGGGATGCTTCGTCCGCATATGTCTTGACGCGAATTCTGGAGTTGTGGCGTACGCTCAAAAGATTGTATACGACTTCAAATCGCTGATCTCGAGTAGGGAAGTCCACAGCTGTGATATCCGAAATTTGTGTGAATTCGGCAGCAGTATTGTCTGAAGGATATTAACAATGGGCCCTCCGAAGCCATATCTTGCGCTAACAAGATCACTCACATTTCAGAAATGAAAATACGGGAATAACACCAGCTGGGGAGATATAGATTACCAGCTCATCCTTCCATACGGAGAACTGCTGGATGTACTTCGGCAAGCATCCCATAAGCCAAGATGCGTAGCGGTGCATGTCATCAGCTTTCGCTGCATACTTATCGGTTGGATTGACAGGTGGAACACGAAGCCCTCCTGGAGCATCAGGGTCTCGCTGCGCATGTCGCATATTGGGAGTGTCTTGAGAGACTACTACTCGAGCAAATTGTGTTGATGAGAAGCTCCGGATGGCATTGCGAGCGTTCCTGGTTGACCGCAGAGCTGCAGTCAGCCCACGGCAGTTCGAAGCCCTCATCGCCATGATCAAGGAAGGGTTGATTAGTTACCAATAGACGCTGAAGAACGTGTAATAATATTTGTTGAAGTTGAGGTTCGCGCATCATCCAGCTCCTAATCTGCTGATTGGTCCGAATAAGCACTTGGCCCAAAGAGGCAAAAGCCGCTTCTACGGACCTTCTTTCCTCATCGAAGGAAGCTGCAGTCGTCTCTTCATATTACCTTCGACTTTTCTCTTTTTACGGCCAAATCAAGCCCAACCAAAATATCTTCCACATATTGTTCTGTACAGCCCTTTCTTCACCCGTGGTTGTGCTTCTAATACTTGAGTTAGCGACCGCCGCAACGACGCGCTTCTGCAGACTCTCCTGGCGCGCCACGTTTTCATCTTTTGCCATCCATTTCCCTTTAATACCACCATCACAATCACCAAGCCATTATTTGCGCTATGGCTCCTCAAGACAGCTTCATCGACGATGATGACAATACTTGGTATGTGCTTGCCTGCAAATTGGAACCTCTGTATTGATGCTTGACGCTTACGAATTATGGCTAACCTTTTTCATCAGTCCCCTTTGCGTGGAAGATTTTGATCTTTCGGACAAGAACTTCCGACCATGTCCTTGTGGATATCAGGTAGAAACCTCATCCTAGCCACCCTCCTCGATTTACCCCTGACCTTCCATCTTCCTGTAGGTATGCCAGTTTTGCTACAACAACATCAAGAATAATATGAATGGACTATGTCCCGCGTGTCGAAGGCCATACGATGAGAAGACAATAGAATGGAAAGTTGTTACGCCAGAAGAGTATGTTTCCCGTAACTCTCTATCCCCTGCTACTGACCTGCTGTAGATATGCCCAGTTTAATGCAAATATCCAGAAAAATGCGAAGAAAAAAGCAGAGCAACGACAAAAGGAGGCTCAGAAGCGAGAAGTTGAAAGTCTGAATCGAAAGCATCTTGCTGGTCTGCGAGTCATTCAGAAGAATCTCGTTTACGTCGTTGGCCTAAGTCCTGGAATACGAGAAGATGAAATACTTCAGACACTGCGAGGCGATAAATACTTTGGCCAGTACGGAAAGATCATAAAGATTGTTGTCAGCAAAGCCAAACAAGGAGAGGTAGCACAAAATGGTCAGTCACTTGGCGTGTATGTTACATTTGCTCGAAAAGAGGACGCTGCGAGGTGCATAGCTGCGGTGAATGGATCACAAAACGGTGATCGAGTGCTGCGAGCACAACTAGGGACTACCAAATACTGCTCGGCCTATCTGCGAAGTGAGACTTGTACGAACAAGCAATGCATGTTTCTCCATGAACCTGGCGATAATGATGACAGCTACTCGAGACAAGACCTCTCTTCTATAAACAGTGTTAACACTCAACGTCCTTTTCCAGCCATGGCGTCAGCATCTAGTTCTCGGTCAGCACAGACATCTCTACAACAAGCACAGCCTGTTGCCGCTGCTACTCAACCGATGATGCGGGAAGCTAGTAGAGATGGATCTGAAATTGGTGATGGCTCTGCTCTTCCATCAACTGCGAGTTGGGCAAACCGTGGCACACAACAACGGAGTAGGAGAGGAAGCCACTCCACAAGTCATGCCGATTCAAGTCCAGCCGTATCACATGCCATGCCGGCTACAGCGGAAACGGTCGAGGAGTCCTCAGAGAGACAAGAGCATCCAGAGCCAGAGAACGTAAGCTCACCTGAACCCTCCGCAGATGCAACACCTTCTGAATCACCTCGACGTGAACGAAATATTGTTCTTTTGAACCTGCTTAAATCTATCAACTCTCCCTTATCACCCCAAATTGATACGGGTGGTGATGAGTCTCACTATTTGTTTCCGCCTCTCTTCGATGATCGTGGTGGCGAAAAGCGAAGAGCTATGCGGGAACAGCAGGATGAAAACCGACTTCATATTGAACAGGAATCACAGGCAGATGTGCGATCGGTAGCTGAGCCTATGGAGGAAGAGGAACCGGAGAGTGGCAGTTTGCAACTTGGAGGTGAGCCAGAGGACAGAGATAATGGCCGAGAAGGCAGCCAACCTCAAGGATTCCAGCGACGACCTAGCTCGCAACTACCTATTCAAAGAGCTTCCAACGGTGCCCCTTTTGGCCCCAGCCTCGGTCAAAATTTCACACAGAATCTGGGAAACTTGAGCACCATCAACGGCCGTGCTTTAACACCCATGCAGCAGCAACAATTACTAGCTCTAAAGTCTGGTCAACCACAAACTGGATTTATGGACCAGTATCCCGGCATAGGAAACTCTCTAGGCCAGGGATCACTCTTCCAGCAACAGGGACACAATCGACAATCTTCTCGTTATAGCTTTGCAAATGACGGCTCCTCTGCATCATCTTCTGTGAAACCTTCAGCGAACCCCAAATTAATGGCACAACAATCCTCCATGATGCCATCCGGCAATCATACTCAACAATCAAGTCAATTCTATAACTCTTCTATGCCCGGTCCACCTCCAGGATTGAAGTCAACTGGTACACCTCCTGGGGGAATGTTTGGTCAGAGTCATGGCTTCGGAGGATCCATGGGTGGCGGTTCAGCATTTGGCGGTGCTCCAAAAGAGAATGGTAGCGAGATGCTTCGAGATATGTTGCGAGGTCGTGGAGGAGTCGGTGGACAAGGTCATGATTCAGGCAAGCGTGAGTACATGTTTCCATCTTTTCTTCAGCAGTACCCATCTGCCTCCTCCACCCCAGCTCCTGCTTCAGGTCTTCTGGCATCGCTCTATGGTCCTCAGACTGGAGCATTCCACGACTTCGGTCAAAAGCAGAAGAAGAAGGGAAAGAAGCACAGACATGCTAACACTTCCTCCTCTGGGGGAGGTGGTTTAGTCGATCTTGCCGACCCGAGTATCTTGCAAGCGAGAATGCAACACCAGCAACAGAGCAATGCCGGAGTCGGACAGGGACTGTTTGGAGGACAGGCTCAAGGTGGGTACAATCCAAACATGATGTACGGTTCGGGCTTTACGAGATGGTAGAGATTGCATGGATGGCTGGCGCTTTTTTTCTCTCGGCCGGGCTTCGTAGATATTGTTTTTTATTTTGGGGACGGAGTTGGCAGGCCCTTTTGAGGGTATTGCATTTTGCTTGGTACAGCAACATAGTGTTTTAGCGAGCATGATCGAGCTCCAAGATGGATGCTGCGGATGCATAGGCGTCAGTTGCTTCGGAAAATGGGGGGATCTCATGGAGTTTTGCTTTTTTTCTTTTATTGTTCCATTCATGAACTAGGGCATTGGCTTGACAACAAAGTCACATCGGGGAGATCCATCATCGTCTTCGACTTGGCCAACTTCTCATGTACGTTAAAGCCCCAGATTCCATGCCAAAGACTTGGCTGGCAAAATATAGCATTCTCACACGTTTTGTGCCATCGGTAGCATCTCCAATGTCGAAGACGATGATGGATTGTGATGTGATGTCATTGTTGTAGTCCTAATGTCCGGGAAGTCAGATTTATTGCAGGCTAACTATTTTTTTTTTTTGTATGGAAGGTTATGGACTGACGTGTGAGTCCTTTAGATGATATTGGCTTGCCATCACTCGACGAAGCATCCATGTCGGTAGATGCTCTTGTCGCGGATGATGACAAGACACCTCGCAGTTTTGATTCCTTTGATTTCATTTCTCGGCCTTCGACACCATCCGTCCCTCCAGGATTTGAATTACCACATGCCCATCCAGCACCGGCGATACGGGAAGACTTAACCATGAAGCCACCATCTCGAATCGTCCCAACCTCAGCTCCATTCACCCCATCTCGCAACACAAGTTCCAATTTTATCCCTCGAGCTGCAACTCCCCTTGCACACGTCTTTGTCCCTTCGACCCCGGCTCAATCTCCTTCGACCCAGAAACGTGCCACTATTAACTTGCTGGCAAAACAAGACGTCAAGGCTCTAGCTGCAGACACTGGTCTTTCTAAAACTATCGCCTCCCAAGCCAACCTCCATTGGGAAGATTTCCCAGCTCTTGAGACCAAAGTTGCCTCACCAATTGTAACAAAAACCCCCCTTTCTACCAAAAGCTTGGCCAGCACAGTTAAGAAACCGTCAACCACTTCCTCGAGCAGTACCTCAGCATCACAACCGTCTATCACTGTAATTGATAAGCGGCCCGCTCCTGGTACATTGAATATTACAGTGCCTAAAATGACTGGGAAACTATCTAGTGTGCAAGAGACCCCTCCGAAATCCGCAGCAGCCCCTTCCGCATTCCCACCACTGCCGCCAACATCATCAATCTCCATTCAATCTCCATTGGCTAGGAATACGCCCAAGACATTAAGGGTTGTCTCTACACCCAAGACAGAGACCCCAACAATGGGAAGCGCAACGCCCTCATCTACTACCTCTAATTTTCCGCCAGGCTTCCCGACTATGCGCAAACCCAGCCTTGTGTCGCTATCAAGACAAGACCGTCCTGGTACTCCTACCAGTGAGATAATATCTGATAATGCTTCTATCACGTCTACTTCAATGTCGAGGGCTAGTTCACCTCCTCCTACAAAGGTCGGCTCAGCGCCAGTAAGAACTACGACGAAGAGCATGCAGAAAAAGCAACGCCGAGAAGCTCAGAAAGAGAAGGAGAAGTCAGAACTAGAGGCAGCAGCAGTAAAAGCTGAGCCTGAAGTTGAAATAGCTCCGATCATGGGACGAAAAAAGAAGCAGAAGAAAGAAAAGGTCGTTAACAGCGTCACTGGGGAATCCACACCTGCGGTTAGCAGACCACCATCTCCTGGCCTGGCCGAGATACCTCGGGATGAGAAAGATACTCGAGTACAGGTCGTCGAATCTTCGTCACAGACTGCTGAAAAAGCAACACCAGTAGAGAAGGACTCAAACAAGAGTCTAGCTAAGTTGCCAGATTCTAAAGACAAAGGAAAGGCTAAAGCTCAAGTGCAACGCTCTCCAGCTCCCGAGCCTGTTTCTATGACCGAAGTTGAGGAGGAGGTAGCTGAGAGACCTATGCCAACTCCAGCCTCTATTCTCCAAGATCTCATCGCTTCCGGTGCTATTCTAGATGCTGCAAATTTGCCCGTCTTAAGATCACTCAATTACCTAAAGCCCGAAATGCCACTCGATGTCCAAGATGCCAGCCAAAAATTGTCGATCACACAAGAAGAGCGAGCTACTTTGCTTTCAGGCTTACCGGTCCATAAGACTACTGACGTACTTTCTAGAGTTATGTTCACGCCTAATGGTGATTGTGTCCGTAATCTCTCTCCTGCAGAAGAAGAGCGGTATCTCGAACTTCAAACCCGAATTTCTGAAGCGGCTGGGCCCGCAACGTTCTTCACTGCCAAGCATCATGCCAGTAATGGATTCACCTTAATTGGAGGTCGAGCTGTGCCGAACGGTCCCCCAGCTTTCTTCCCATTACCTAACAACCGTGCCACAACATCCATGGATCCCGTAAGCAAAATTCAGCGTGATGAGGCGCTCAGCTACATTAATCAATATGTCCTGCCTTCACTCTCCACCAATTCGCAATTAGAAAAGGCGTTGAACGCCAATGCGCTCGACTCTGAGATCCTTCGCTCTACAGAACCATCCACATGGCCGTCCTGGGATAGCTCACACCCAGATAACAATGAACCTGCGTCCGGCCAATCCGGCCAGGAACGCATTCTCGAAAGCATAACCTCTCAGTTCGCTGTCGGACGTAACATCGATCGCGGCCAGCCACTCGCCAACGTGTCGCTACTTAGCCTCACTGAAGCAGAGAGTGCGATGCAAATCGCACGCAAAGAAACCGAAGTATTAGAGAAGAAACTTAATGCCCTGTTAAAGAAAAACAGGAGGGTTTTGCTTGGTGCTGGGCATTGACGGCTTGCACGGAGTATGGGGTTTTGGTGTTTGGTGTTTGGTGTTTTGAGGCACTTGTTGCGGGTTTTTATACTGCTTATTTGGCGGATATTGGTTTCTGGGATTGTTTCTATGGTGAGCTGGTTGTGGAGAGTGACTAGGAGGGAGTGGTTTTTATGAGGCGTTAGGAGATACGGTGGGAAATTTGGGTTGGGCATTTGAAGGTTATGTGGGGGTGGGTAGTGGGTTAGAAGTTTGGGGATAAACTTCCGTGTTATTTGTGAGCAGTGTGGGAGGAATATTAATTCCTAATGATTATTGTTAAGAACATTCGTCATCATATGAACTGTGTGATATGTTTCGAGGAATGTGATCAAACACAAGAGTACATCTATTCTTTATAATATCAGCAAATGCAAGCCAAAGCAGTTGATGCCGAGCTGGATATCGATCTATCGTTCCCTCATTCATTCAATCAAAAATCCCCGGGAACAGAAACTCCACATTCTTAACGCCCTCTCTGCCCCTCCCCTCCCCCTTCGTCATAAACTTAATCATGCCCGTCGTCTTGCCCTCCCAGTGCGTACCTCTCACCAATCCACTATTCACCTTCTCAGACAATCTATCTAATACCGCCCCAACAAGTAATTTCGCATTATGGGAGTTGGCGCTCATATGTCCCATGACCATTTCTACGTCCACGTCCGCAGTGGAATGCCAGCAGTCGTAGTCCGTCGCCATGCAAATCATTTGATATACCATTTCGGCTTCCCGTGCGAGCTTGGCTTCGGGCAGTGCAGACATATTGATTACGGACCCGCCCCAGCTGCGGTAGAGGTTGGATTCGGCGCGCGTAGAGAACTGAGGTCCTTCTGATGTGGTGTTAGGGGGTGTAGAAATGATGAAAAGGATGGGGAAGACAAACCCATACAGATTATTGTTCCTTTATCATGGAGTGTGACTCCTTCGCCTGCTAGAGCATGGCCACATTCTTTCACAACCTAGAGAATACATAAGTGTTGTTCCATTGCCATTCTTCAATCTTGGGAGACCTACTTGAGCGATCTTCTCATCAAACGGATCTGCAAACCCCACATGCCCTACAACTCCCTTCTCAAAGAACGTAAATGGCCTAATACCTATGGTATAACCATCAGCATTCCATCCCCATCGATTCCCAGACCTCAAATACAAGCCCACCTTTCGTACGATCAATAATCTGATCCGGCACAACAAAATCCCTCGGTTTGATCTCCTCCTGCAGGCTCCCCACCGCACTAAATGCAATGACAGTCCTCACGCCCAGACTTCTCAACGCCGCAATATTAGCTCGTGATGGGACCTCATGTGGTGCGATTTGGTGCCAGGCGCCGTGGCGGGACAAAAAGGCAATGGCGACACCTTTGTGTTTGAGGATGGTGATTGGAGCGGATGGGTACCCCCATGGTGTCGAAGGGTTGACGGTTGCGATGGGGACAAAGCCATCGAGTTTTTGGAGTCCCGTGCCGCCGATTACGGCTATGTATATGGGCCCTGGGATGGTGTTAGGATGTTGGGAAAGAGGGTGCTTGAGGAGAGGTGTGAGTGGAGGGTTTACCGTCGTTGTAGGTGGTGGGGAGGTCTGTCATAGTTGTAGATTTGGGATTCCAGATCTATAGACTAGAAGATGGGGTGGATCTGCAAAGTGTCCTTGGGAGAGGTAGTGTTGTGTTTGAGAATACATTGAATACAAATTTTCTGAAGATACTACTGTACCCCTCCACAACCCCGCCCCGCCTTGGCAATTTTAGGCGAGCATACGTGATTTCCTGTACTGGCTGTACCTACCTACCCCCTATGAAGGAGTGTCTGAAGCACGTGTTAATTATAAGGTTGAGTTGATCCATTCCTTGCTTGAGTTGTTCGAGTAAAAGCTCTTCCAGCTCGAGAAGAAATTCAGTAGTCTCGAAATTCGGGTCTAGATTAGCTGACCACATTGTCTCACAAAAGTCCAGAATTACAAGTTGAAATTGTCTTATTCAAGAGAATGCCTTATCATCTGATGCGTAATCACATCAACATATACAAAGCTTTTACAGCCTTTTGAGCTGCAGCAATATGCCACGGCCTCCCATCTTTCACGGGATCCACAACGCCCCTTACGCTTGCTAGCGTTGCTAACCCTCTATAATATCCAAGAATCTCTCTTAATAACCCCTCATGGAATGTTCTTGGGTTACCAATTACGTCACTATGTACAATGTTAACTTCCATCACGACGGGTGGATCGTCAACGTCCGTTCCACCACGTTTAATAAGATATCCGCTGATCAGAGCGGGATTTAGCTCGAGGAGCGAATTAGAGTTATTGAGTCTGTGTGATAATACAGCGCCCCAGCTTTGGTCCGTATAGTCTATAAGTCTGGAGTCACTATCATTTTCCGCGGGTGTATCAACAGGTGTCTGAGCGTTTGCTGCAGATTCCCGTGAGGGCGTATTTGGGCCATCGGGGGAGAAAAGCGATGATTGAGGCCCTTGCGGAGTAGACACTGGGGTGATGACAGACTGTGACTCTTGCACTGCTGGAGGAGGAATGGTGACGTGGTCTGGTAAGAGTCGCAATGAGGGATCTGTTTGTACAGTGATAAGCGTCAAACTTACGTCCACGCCTGACTCGGGCGAAGCAAGACCTGTCCAGAAATTCATTTCGGATTGATCCATGATGCCTGCTTTAGCAATCATTATACGCCAGTGAATCTTTTTCTTCGATACAACCCCTAGCGTTGTCTCCCAAATTTCATTCGCCACATCACTAAATGGCATAGAGATCGGCTCATTTTTTCGACCAAGGCAGTATGAGGCTGACATCTGCTGCTGGCCCCTATTATCCGTCCATGCAGCGGTGATCCAGCGATCATCTATGCTTCGAGCATATGCAATGTGGAGACAAGAATTTTCCTGCATCAGGGAAGCCGACGGGGTTGAGCTTAGCTTGAAGTCAATGCTTTTTGGCAATGGTTGTTCCAGAAGGATGGCAGGTGTGGATGAAAATGATTTAAACTCTATACATCGGTCGTAGACTTCCATGGCAAGTCGATCATACTCGTACGGCAATGGAATCGTAATAGATGTTGAAGAGTAGATAAAATCGAGTGGAACAAGCTGCAGCACGAGCTCATTGGATGTATTTAACTTTCTTTCGGACAAAGCCATTCTATATGAATTGAACAGGTGTTTAAAGGCAGAGCAAATATGGACTAAAAGTGTTGGACCATCAACAGGGTAAAAGAAATAGACGACAAGGTTTTTATGCTCTACAGCCAAAGAGGAGAGTATCTTGTTCAGGCGAGTAGTGGTCTCCTTTAACATGGCCAGCTGGTTGACTTTGCTTGCCTGCTGCGTCGCATCCATAGGGAAGAGTAAAGTGCTGTACTCGTTATCCTCGATTATTATCTGGTCATGGCTACCCAATCTGGATGACTCATAGATACTTTTCATCTGACCAAGGAATATATTGGCATATTCTGATACCCCCTCAAAATTCGGGCAGACACAAATTGCATTTATATCTTTGCTTCCTTTGAACGGGCCAAGGCCCAAATTCTCCCAGAATGACACCGCAGATGGGAGTACTGCCAGGTTCGTATCCGCTCTTCGCACTTCCAGTTGGGGAGGCGGTATAGGAAAGAGATTAGTTGACTTGTTGCTGTCTGAATTGTGGCCCAATCTTGGATGGGATAAGGGACGTGGAGGTAATCGATGAGCTTGGTTAAGAACTGGGATGCCTTGAATCTCCAAAAACGAGCGCATAGTACACCTTGTGGCACCTCTCAAACAGGACTCGACAGCCCGAGAGAAGTGAGACACTAGCTCCTTGGTGAACGACACATTGTTATCACACGAATGTGGAGTATCTGTTGAGGCATCAGAGAATCGAATAATACCACAAACTGCTTGATCCGTAAGAATCTGGGCGGTTGTAATATATTCAGTATCTGAAAGTCCGCTGTGATACACATCCGGTTCAGGCGAGGTAAAATATGTTGCCAAAGACCAACCAGCAGGATCCGTATCGAGGAGAGGAAATAGAGAGCCAGCAAGTGAGTTTGGTGGAGCAATGGACTGGCCATTGAATGACGAAATTATTTCATCTCCGTCTTCACTGTCTAGGGGACGCTTACGTTTCGCACCTTGCGCGAACATCATAAGCCAATTATCTGCTGGAGGACTTTTATCATCCTGATCAGACAGCAAACTTGCAGCATCGGAATCCATAATGTTGTCTGCCACGTTATCGTCGTCTCCATTCAGAACTTGGGACGAGGTAGCATCGGTCAAAATGTGGGCCAAGTTGCGTGATTCCGACTGGTTCTCTTCGACCTTCTGTCGCTCTGAGAGATATCTTGTTTTAGGAATCTCAACGGCTTCCAAACGATGCAATATTTTTCCATGTTCTGGAAAATTGAATCGACCACGAGCACCGTACTTTTCATTTACCGATAATAAAGAGGCTTCAAAATTGATCTTGTCGAACATGCTTGCCCTTCTTGGCGATCTATTGTCGGAATGCTTTTGGAGGCGCTGGAAGATTGTTTCCTGGTTAAAAATTGGCCTAGGTTCTACTGGAGAATCGGAAGAAGGTCCCATTATGTTACTTTGATGTGTAATCTGAAGGTTATTATTATTCTTAGGGGACTGTCTGATGGCTTGGTTGTCTTCGGTAACATGTAGGTTCTCTTCGGGGTTTGAACTCTGAATTTCAATGTCAGAGACTTCATGGTTTATGGCCCGAGTATCCATGGCGGTCGAAAGGCCGATATCTGTGACTTGCTTTGAACCCAAATCGTCCCCCAATGAGCTGGTATGAGGTTCAGCCTTAACGACATCAGGTTCGTCAAAGAAGCTAAAGTCAGCATCTGTTATGTCTGTGTCTCCGAAAAGATCGCCCCCGATGTCTCCGAAAATGTTATCGCCATCGTTTTCATTAAAAATCATACTTGAATTAATCGGCTCCTTTTTACCTGCTGCGGCCCAAGATTCGGCTTCAGCATCTGGAACTCTGGGGTGAGGAGGGACAGGCAAATCCATATCCGGAGGAAGTAGATGAGTCGGATTTCCGGGCGTTGAGGTTGTGCCATCGAAGGTTGGGGTAGTGCCGATGGGATGATGAACAGCATCCGGGGGTGTTGGATACATAGCATCAGCATTACTTCCTCGTCGAAGTATGGCAGAAGAATAGCTGTTAGATTTAATAGTGCGAGCTTCAACGTCTGCTCGTTCTTTCAGAGACGCTTCAGTGATTTGTCTCTCTTTCTGTCGCTTGAGTCTGAGGTTCGCTCTAGCTTTGTGACCCTTGAACCACTCCTCAGCGAACATGAGGGGGTCACGGCTACCAATGGTCATCGTTGGGACCGTATCAATAGCCCGGTTACTAGAGGCTCTAAAGCATAAATGAGCAGGCCAAGGGATAATCGCCAGATCTTCAAGAACTGGGATAGCTTGATAGTCAGCATTCAGATATGGCGAATTTCCCTTCACAATCTGTACTAGTATCCAACCGCCATCTTCAAGGGCAGCAGTGTTTAATCCCTTGGCTGACAGCCACTCTAAGCACTGTGACTTCCATTTTGCGACTGTGATATCGCCGAAACCACCTCGTACCGAATCAATTGGTGATTTCTGAAGATCGGAAAGTCGAAGACTTTCAGTCATTTGAAAATCATTCTGGGACAATTGATATCTAGCAGCATTTCCTCCGGGTGCCAGCCACAATGCTGTACCCGGAAAAATTTGGCTCGAAATTTTCCGAGGAGTTTGCAAGTTCGTAAGACATTGAAGCCCTCTAGCCGGATCAGATTGCGCCTTGAAAACTAGTGTACCAAGCGAAGTTAGACTTATGTCCAGTGTTGCAAGAGTGACTATGTTATTTTGTAGTAAAAGATTGCTTCTGAGGTTACCAGCCATCGCAGCTCTTGAAAATGCGGATATCAGTGTTCGGGAATTAAGTGGAGTGAAGCCATGATCGTGGCAAAGAAAATAGACAATAGAATTGAGAACAGCAGAGATAAAATATTCATGAATATCCTTTTGAGTAGGGGGAAGATCGCCTAATCCAGGTGCCAACTTTGTTCGAGGAGAGGGAGTTGTTGGTTCGTAACTGGTGTCTTGACCAGAATTGGCTTGAATTGCCCTGGCATTTGTAGCTTGAGACTGTCGCATAATATTCTCGATAGAAGACGGTGATGACGTATTACTGGAAGCACTCAAACTAAATGAAGAAGCAGGCTTATTTTTTACGAGACTGGAAGACTCATAAACGCCTTTATCTCTCAGTGAAAGGTTGAAGTTTCGTGCTTCGGAAATATGAGCATCTGGCATAGTAGAATCGTCGGGCTGGAGTTTTGTAGAGGCATTCGAAGAACTTTGAAATCTCCATATACCACTACGAAAAGGATCGCAATAAACTAGAGATCCTTCTTGTCTCCATAAGAGTTCTGCTGCTTGGGTGTGCCTCCTCGCGATTCCAGGGGAGTTTGTTTGGGGCTCGAAATATTCATATTGAATAGATGCAAAATTATTCTAGAAAGAAGTAAGCAAATACTCAGAGTCTAGTGGTATAGTACTACACTTACAAGATATAAGACATTCGTAAGGCATTCGCCAGGCTCCATATCGTGACAATTCCTAATTCATTAATATATTACCAAAAAGTATCCTAAACGCCACTTTCCATACCAGACACAACAGGGGCGGAGCTTCACAAGGATAGTACCACTTGTCACCGTTGAATCTGGAAGAGTGTGGTATGTACCGAGTCTGCGAAATCGAATGGAGGCTTGGCTGGTGTCTGAATTGTGTATCGTGAGTAGGATCCTCTGGACTCCATTTCAACATGAGGTGTTGTCGAGAAAGCTGGAGCTTGTTCTAAAAGTTAGGTATACCGGTCCGTCAATGGTCGACTCGGGATCAATTTCGCGCGGTACTCTCAAGCCTCCGTAGCCATCTTGAGCTGGGCACTGGTATAAAAAACGTTAATGGGGCGGGTGAAATGCGTACTCTGACCGCGTGAAGCGGGATCGTGGTCATGGATAAGGACAAGGAAGTTCAGATCCAATCAACGCCATATCGAGTTAGCCTCAGCCTCGAGGCTTGATTCTTTCCTACCAACCGAAAAATCAGAAACCCCCCCCTCCCCCCAAAAAAAAGAATTTAATCCAGAGAATTTTGAATTGCTCAGCCAATATCGCATGGATTATTGCCACTGCAATAACTGTTCGCAATGAAGCTCACGAATCCGAATGAGGTACCAGTGTATACAATATCTGGTGCCTCTACTGCCCGACCACTTCCAGACTGGCTTGCTCGAAAGCGGAAGCGCAGTTTGAAGAATGATCCAGAATATGCAAATCGAGTTGAACTCCTCCAAGATTTCGAATTCGAAGAAGCTAGCTCTTGCATACGAGTTAGTGATGACGGAGAGTGGGTTATGAGTACTGGAACCTATAAACCGCAAATTCACACGCATTATCTACCTCATCTCTCCCTTTCCTTCGCACGACATACCACCACGCTAAACCATTCTTTTATCCTCTTGTCATCCGATTATTCCAAATCGCTCCATCTCCAAACTGACAGAAGACTTGAATTCCATACACCTGGAGGGTGTCATTATCAGACACGGCTCCCTCGATACGGCAGAGATCTCAAATATGATAAACAATCCGCCGAAGCATTGATCCCAGCTGTCGGTGTCAACTCTGATGGAGTTGGGGAAGTTTATCGCTTGAACCTCGAGATAGGAAGATATATGAAACCGTACCAAATAGACGTGGGTGGCGACGATCTAATGACTGCTGGAGGAGGAGCTTTGCAGGGTGGAATAAATACTGGAAGTGTCAACGTTGCAGCTATTGCCGAAGACAGTCATAATCTATTGGCATTTGGTACTTCTATAGGAAGTGTGGAGTTTTGGGATCCAAGATCGAAAGCTAGAGTAGGGATTTTGGCAGGGCAAGAAGGAGAAATCACAGCTCTTGATTTTGACAGATCAGGCCTTTCACTAGCTACTGGTTCGTCGGAGGGTCTGGTTCAAATATTTGATCTCAGGCGGCCTGTTCCGATACTGCGAAAAGATCAAGGTTATGGCTACCCGATCAAGACAATAATGCACATGACGACATCATCTCAAGAGAGTAAAATCCTTTCAGCAGATAGAAGAATTATCAAGATATGGGATGAAGCGGATGGCCAAGCGTGGACATCGGTCGAGCCTACAGTTGATATCAATTCGGTGGCATGGTGCAAGGAGAGCGGCATGGTCTTGACAGCCAATGAGGGAAAACAGCAACATGCTTTCTTTATTCCGCAACTTGGCCCTGCTCCGAAGTGGTGCTCGTTCCTAGATAACATGGTTGAGGAAATGGCTGAGGAGGCACCAAGTGAGACATACGATAACTACAAATTTTTGACATTACCCGAACTTAAAGCCTTCAATCTGGGCCATCTTGTCGGAACTACAAATCTACTGCGTCCATACATGCATGGGTACTTTGTTGCTTCAAAGCTGTACGAGCAGGCCAGATTAATAGCCAATCCTTTTATTTGGGATGAAGAGAGGACGAAGCGAGTCAAAGAAAAGCTTGAAAAAGAGAGAGCTAGCAGAATCAGGGGAGGGAAAAAGGTCAAGGTTAATCAAAACCTGGTTGACAAATTACTTAAGAAACAAGAGCGAAGAGAGAAAGTCGACGAGGGTATGGGTGTGCTGGGAGATGATCGATTTGGCAAGCTCTTTGAGGACGAAGACTTTGCAGTTGATGAGAGAAGCCGGGAATTCCAAGCACTCAATCCTAGCACGAAAATTGGTGAGGCCGCTACAAGAACTCAGGCCGATAGCGACAGCGACGCTGATTTGGATGATGACAATGTCGAGGCACCTACAAAATCTCAATCCGAACCGAAGCCGGAAATGCGAATCTCATCGTCTTCATACAAGAAATCTGGCCATCACAAACGTGATCAGCCTTTAGGATCTCGCATACAGGGTGCCGGCCGTGTCAACAAAAATAAGGGCGAAGTCATGGGGGAGCGACAAGTCACATTTGCTCCTAACAGAGGTAGAAAGGAGAGAGAGAAACTTGAACCTGTACACAACAAGAGACGTGATGATGGCAGAAGAAGTGCTAGTGGGAATGTTTTTAGAAACTTATAAACGGTTTTCCCCCAATATTAACACCGACACCATCCATAAATCAACCCTCCATAAAACAACCCTTCATAAAACAATCCTCCTTGAACGGCCCCCCAACGAATTCAGTCCAGCAAGAATTGAAATCGCATCAAGGGTATAAAAGACATATCATCATAAAAATCGCACATCTAATCACAATTTCTTTCCCGTCATCGTCCGAGTTTCTTTGCCCACTTCGACTCTTTTGGTGGTTGACTCAACTCAAACGATGAAATCTTTGGATTCGCCTTCTCAACGTCACCGTAAAACTTCGGTGTTGGAGGCACTTCCTCGATCCTTGTCAGACCCTTACTCGACCTCTGTCCATGCACATCTTTTGGAAATGTCGACCTCCTTGGCGTCAAGGCTGTTACAACTTTTCTCGCTGATTTGCGGATCGTCTTGCGCACTTCCCAAGATCGTTTCTTTGCGATGTACCATAATACTGATGATGCAACTAGTATTTGTTAGCTGAGATCTTGCGTGTTCTCCTATGAGAATAACCCACTTCCGAATACGGAGATCACAACAACCACAATAATAATAGCAATGAGCCCTCCTTTAGACAACGTAATTGAGCCTGAATCAGGTCCAGACGCTCCAGCGGTACTGTCCCCAGAAGTTGGGGAGGAGCCTGCATCACCAGGCTCTGGACTACCTGCTTGTAGAGGGTCCGAACTCGCCAGGGCGGAAAATACAGAGGAGACCGAATTTGCAGACATCTCGGGAGTCAGGGAGACAAAAGTAGTGGTGGCAGGTGCCTGTGTAGTAGAGACAGAGGAATTCTGGGCAATAGTTTTAAGAAAGAGAAAATTCAGCAAGAAGCTGAGGAAAAGAATCGACCTCATATTGAAGAGTCGCGAAAATGAAATAAGAGACGAGATGAAACGCTATTGGCGCCGTGTCTGTAAAGGTGGAAATGCGGATGGGGTTTGACAGTGGCTGGAATGCTGTGATGAGATTGTGATGAGGGTATCTTATAACTTTATGTGACTCTTGTCACTTTAGGCGCTCGATTCCAGACCTATTAATGGCACGCCTTGCAAACACAAGAACCCTCAAGTAGGAGAGTCCAAGGAGCTATGAAACGAACCAGGCGTTATGAGAACAGTGAGAGAGCAGACGATTGGCGAGCGTGGCTGACTTCCAGCGTTTAAAAGGCTGCGTGCACGCCATTTGATCTCACAAGGGTCTAACTGTGGACCAATGGCAGCCGATCTGCGGGGATATATTTGGGCTTTGCCGAAGAGACGACCACTCATTGGTAAAGATGCCCTCACCTTCACATCTTCAACAACATGCGACAGATATATGTAAGAGATCCTATTTCTGATACTGGAACAGATAATGCGAGAGTCGACAGTGGAGTTGTCTGTACAGATCTGCCGGCGATCGACGTCAGCTTTTGTTGGTCTTTTGCGGAACAGCACGTGTATTATGTTTACACCAAGCTCTCATCAATATTGGATATACTGTGGCGTCCGAAGGATCGATCCGGTTATCGCTCATGCGGCCTCATGGCATGGCCTAGAAAACGCTTATCCGAGACGTCGGCCAATCTTTTAAAGTCGCAACTCTACGCATGCGCTTTAGCAAGTAGTGCAGGATTGCAGGATCTATTTCAAGGATAGCTTGATCGTTGCCGACTTTTTAAATTCGACCGAATGTCTGCGATGTAAATGCAGTACTTCGGACTAAGCGATCTAATCTAGGAAGCCTATAGATAGGTAGGCCAAGAGGTTGAGACCACGGCGGCCAGCAGTAAAGCTTGCTGGTGCTTGTCTGGTAATAAGGGTGTAGGACGATGATCGTAGACAATGGTTTGCTTCCTCTAGGTGTAGTAGAGGTTATTCTATCTATAGAAATATGTGCAAACCCCATCTCCAGCATCCAAATCTAGTAATTGGAGTGATGGTCTCGGGGAAACTGTATCTTGTCAGCTTCTAATCAAGAGATTATGAGGTCGTCACAAATCCGCAAACAACATTTGGGCTTAAAAGTAATTTATATTGTAGATGTTACCCAAAGTGTCACGATAGTGTTCAAATTGGTGGTATTAGGTATCGATTGGCATGTTTGGGGAGGGCAATTGGATTCCAACCTCAAAAGCGTTTTTCATAGTTGCGCCAATGATAGAGTAGGTATCCTGTCTTTCAATGTCACCATAAGATATTATTTCAAGAGTCACATCCTAAGTGAGCCATCAATCATTGAGCTTGGTTGCCTAGGTGGAAGAGTTTGTCGCTAACTAGGCACCGCAATCATGGAGATTTGAATATAAATTTGAAAGGCGTCAGGTGATGAATTGTTCACGTGTATATGCATTAGTCATTGTAAATTACCTCCAAAATCCTCATCGATATTCTAAATAGTGTAGTATACCTTATCTTTCATGTATCTCAGCCTTTCAGCTCTTTTATCTAAATAGAATCTGGATAGTGTGCAGAAAGCCCGTGACTCGCTGACGGCGCTGCTTCCATTCGAAGATATCTTTCCCCCCCCCCCCCCCCTTCACTTCTCAAACTACCTCAATTCCATCACGAAATCTTACTTCATACCACATCTGTATCTAAGGACACATCCTCACAGGAGGCTGTGGGGGTTCTTGCGTTGCAGGCAGCTTAGTATGTCATCGTTCTTCCGTCCTAAGTACTGTCTTGAACTCTAAACTTCCCACACCTCCTTTCATATATCAAGGCTATCAACATTATCTATCAATCAATTTACATTTTTCAGCTCGCTGATACTGGCAGCCTTTTGATAGTATCACGCAGTTCTCCGCTTAAACTCAAATGTATGTGCCTTACTCTCAGATCACTCCCTAGGTCTGGCTATAACATCACCCTCAGACCACAACACATCTTTCTCTTCCTTCAATCTCAGCTTCTAACAGATACACATAGTCTTCCAAATCGAAGATGGCTTCTCGAGAGCAAGAAAGCCCGATCGTACTACCTCTTTATGAGCAGTTATTTGACATGCCACATTCGCCACTGTCAAACCAATCTCGATATAGCACATCGCATGAGAATGATGGCGTTGAAGACCATCTGCACCACTTTCAAGCTAGTGTAGATCTACAAAATAGCCATGAGTCTGGAGTCGATGACACCCAATTCGTCGCCATTGAACCCGGCAGTCTTAAATCTGGTAGATCATTGGTTGAAGACACTCAATTTGTTCAACTAGAATTAGATACTCGGGTTGCAGAAGAGTTCATATTCTCTCAGGCAGGATACTTCATGCAAGGGGTTCCAGATGCTCTCCAACCACCAATTGCTAAAGGTAGCGACATAACCCTTCCTCAAAATCTCATCGAACGCCCCAAAACTCTAGTTGAACAGGATCCCGCCAAAGGTTTCAAATTTGCTGTGCCTATCAAGGCCCCAGCTAGGCAGTTCAATCGGCAGCTGGAACATAAAGGTCGAACTTCCTCTCGCAAGTCATCAAATGAACTCCTATCTGGTCATTCGTATGGTATGTCTTTCCTATTGTCAGTTCCTAGGTCACCAGATACTAATAGATTCTGGTTAGATGGAGCCAGTCTAAATCCCATGGCATCACGATTTGGTGGTCCAAAACACACTCCTAGGTAAATTAATCTATAATTTCCCTATGCATATATGGTGAGCCAGACGTTAATCTTTTGTTATGTATAGAGTCCATAAGCGCATTCAAACACAACCTTTTCCCGAAGTCGTGTCAGATGTTAATTCTCGGCCTTTGCAGAGCATGAAGAGGGAAAAAGACGGCCATAGCGCGGCCGGTACAACAGAGCAGCAATATCAGATACCTTCCAGTCATGAAAACCGCGATAGCACTGCTGCGGAGGTTGTAAATAGGCATGAGCACAATTCTGAAGACCGAACTAACATGGCCTTGAGAAGATCATCGCCACCTCCGGCTCAGAATCAATCCCGCCCTCGATCTTCTCAGAGCAATCGTGGTCAATCTATGCGAAGACCACTCGCTGTCGAATCTTTGGTCCTTGAAGGCGTAGCTCAAAATGCTTTTCTGCGAACAAGCCAGCCCTCTAAGATCCAAAGGTCAAGAGGTAAGCAAGTGCAAAGTGGTCCCGAACTTGATGAACAGACTGCTCTCGCCCCCACAGTTACTCAAAACCCACTACCGAACAGCCTAAGATCTGGAGATATTGCTAGCTGGGCCAAGCAGCTACAAGCGACTATCACCACCTATGAACAACAAATGCAGGTTATCAAAGAAAAATTGGATGAAATTGACCAGCTCAAAGTCGAAAAGGTCAAGACCAAAGAACAAATCCAGCTTTTGGAAGCCGACAACTCCGAATTAGCTCAGAAGGTCAAGAAGCTCGATGAGAAGAGCGCTTTCTATCGAGATCATATCAATCGCGTTATACTAACTCAAAAGTATCTGAAGGCGCAGTCTGGCAAGATACTAGAGGATACCAAGGAACTTCGAGCTCTATATGAGAAGAGAAAAGCTCAGATCACACGGCTTGAGAACATTCATCAAATGATCGAGGAGACTAAGAAAATTGACGGTGAGATTGATCAGCTAAAAAAACGTGAGTCACCACCTAGTTTGCTATTGTTCTTGAAAACTAAATTTGGCGAAAGGCAACAAGGAACTCGAAAAAGGTAGGCATATAATGACTCGACTTCAGATTTCTTCTAATGATAAATAGAAACGAAATTGAAGGAATCGCACAAAACAGATTTCGAACGAGTCTCGGAAGAATTAGTTCTTGAGCGTAGCAAGTCCGAGAAACTCCAAAAGAAGCTCAACGAGCGAGATACAGAACATAAGGAGCTAGTTGAGGCTATCACAAATGCTCAAAATACCGTCACTGACAAGCTCACGGGAGAGGGCGGGCTTCTCTCTAACATATCGGAATCAAAAACTTCAACTCAGGAGAAGTATGGTATCTTGTGTTTTCTATAATTCCTTGCTTATCTTTTCCCAGATTTGATGAGCTCTTAGGATCAATAAAGGCCATAAAAAATGGCGAAATGGAAGCCTCTCCTGCGATGAGAGAGCTCATTAAAGAATTGTTCTCAAAGTTTGTTCACCTATACTTCTATATCTATCTCTCTAACTGTGCCGTTCAGATTAGAAACAAAGCTACAAGTTCTTGAGAACGTCAATTTCATGACGGAAGACTCGGACATGAACCCTATGAAACGACTGGAAGAATATATCAGTCAACTCTATGTCGATTACGAGGCTCAAACTAAGCTCAATAATACTATTGCCGAGCTTCAAGCAGAAAAGACAAAACTAGGGGTCATTATCGCTACCAAAGAGTCTGACCTCCAGAACAAATCAAATGAACTCGAACAACTCGCCCTAGATGTTGCCAATTGTCATAAGCAGCTGGCCGCAAAGTCTGAGGAAATAGCTGCAAAGTCTGGAGAGCTAGCTGCAAAATCCGAGGAGTTGGCTACAGTTCTCGCGTCACCGAGAGAAGACCCACTTCTTGTTGAAAAGTTACAAGGAGCAGAGACTATCAACTCTTCGCTCCAAGCCCGATTAGACGACGCCAATCAACAAGCCTCAGCCGCCAACGAGGAGATTCATCGTCTCAAAAAATCTTCTTGTCGTGATCAGCAAAGAATCACAGACCTAAAGGATGAGCTTCAATCGATGAAGCAAACCTATGAAAAGAAATACGACGACCTCCTATCTTCTTGTAAGAAACGCCAGGAAAAATCGGCTCAAGAAGCTTCCAAAGCTATTCAAGAGGCTGACCAGAAATCAACCAGTCTTACAAAACAGTATATCGAAGTCTTCGACGAACTGAAACAAAAGATTTCCGGACTTGAGCCGGTAAAAGAAGAGCTGCAAAAAATCCGAAAAACGAGTGCCGATCAAGAAAGTAGGATTAACGAGTTTCAAGAGCAATTGACCGCGAGCAAGGATCATGTTGCTCAGCTTGAAGCGTATATTCAAATGATCGAAAATAAAGACCCGAAGAAAGAGCTTGACAGATGGTGTTTGAGCCATCAATCTCTGCAAAATGAATTTGTTGCTCTCCGAAGACTATGTCAGAACGACCAGAAAGAAAAAGTTCAAAACTTCGAGAAAGCTTCTATAGAGCGACGAGATATGCAGAGCCAATTGAAGGGCGAAGCAGCTCTTGAGCGCGAATTACAAGCAGCAAAGGGAACAATAGCTCATATGCAAACAGAGCTTGATGCCTATAAAGCACGTATCTCTCAATCTTCCATCCAGATTGTTCAGCCAATTGCTGAACAAAATCTTGGCAGCTGCAACCAAACCGCTAGTACCCTTCAAGAGAATTTTCAGACCCTGGATGATACTGAATGCCAGAGTGTAAAACATTCTAAGCAACAAGCATCTTCTAACGGTCTTGCAGAAAATACCCGCTCTCGAGATTCAAGTGGAACATTAATAGGAGAGTATATAGATGCAACAAAGGAAGCCCAAAATATGACATTGACTCGTCCACCGTCTAAACGCAGAATTGCCACTCGGAAGAGCTCCAGTATTTTCCATCCTCAGCATGTTGAAAAAGTTATCTCGGCCCATGTCATCTCCACAGAAGAAACTAGTCATGACCCAGCCATAAATGCTCGGAAGCCAAGCAGACCTACAGTCAGCTTCCAAAGCCCTGTGGCTACAATTGATGATATTCTACCATTTTCCGCTATAACACCTGTCGAAACTAATCGTCACAAAAGATTCTTTGGAGAACTCGGTGATTTAAAGGGGCAATTTAGCATTCCGAATTATGAGGACACCCATAGCCCTCTTCATCTAGACGTAGGAAACAAAGGTCATGGACTTCAGATAACAAAAACTGTACAGTCTCACAACAAGGTTCAAATTCTGAAAGCTCCGACAACTACATCTGATGGTAGGAATATCCTTCCAGCCACTGACGAATTCTCTGACGAATTTGATACTCAAGATCAAGAGGCTCAATCCACGAACAAGTCACGGAGCCGAGTTTTACCAAAGAGCTCTCTCAAGAGCACAAATGTCAAAGATAATCACAGAGCCGGCTTTGCAGCACATCCCCCCGTCTCGCAAAACAATACTTCTGGTTCTGGGATTAACAAGAGTTTACTGAAAGCTTCGAATGGGAACTCCTACAATCGTACTGCGGGTGGAGTGCCTTCCAGATTGAGCATGCTTGACATTGATCACCATCATCCACAACATGAAACTCCTCGCGGACAGCAGAAGATGTTTGATATTCAGGGTTCGCATCTCATAGCACCACCATTACGAAATAAGAGAAAGGCATCATTTCAATCATTGGGAAATCAATCCAAAGTTCCAAGAATCTCTCTTCTACCTCGGACGAAGAGAACGGAAGTTCCAAGTTATCAGAGTTTCACTAGCAGTATCAAGCTAGACCCCGCTGTCTAATCTCACTCTAGGAGCTCATTACCGTGTTGAGGCAAAGATGGTAGATCCTAGCAGTGGCTTTATTTTGGGGTCAACCTTTACTGCCTTTAGTCGTTGCTTGGTGACTACGTTATATCATCTTGATTTGATGCTGTTACTATGTAAGACAGAGAATGAGGGGACTAGAAAACATAAAAAAAGATGAATGTACAGGTATTGATGGATCCAATCAGAGCTTGCTACTGCGGAAGACTTGCTGAAGGATCTGAGTTACAGAGCGCTGCGCTTTGGTAGCTACTCATAAAAGAGGATAGAAGCTCGTCGCAAGCAACTTATTATAGCTAGGTCAAGAGAATAAGGGGATTTGCTTCAACATAACCACAGTTGCTTCAACCTTTATAACTCCTGAAGGCCTGATGCTTGTGAATTGTCTTCAAGAACGCCGCTCCATGCACATATGTTCGTATAAAGCTTTCCATATCATACACCCCTTCCTCCCTCTATAATTGCTCATCCACATCTCGCAGTGTAGTCAGTCGCATATCTGAATTCGCGCCCCATCGTATCACCAGCCCCTCAGCCATCTCATTTCCGATTGCTCCTCTTCTGCTCCAAAAACAAAACCTGTTTCTTCACTATTTTCTATTAGCCCTCTTCTCTCCTTCTCTCCATACCTCTCCATCCCTCCCAAATCCCTCTCCCCTCTCCCCTTTCCTCTTCTCCTCTGAACCCCTCACCCGCCCCAAACCCAACTTCCCCCCACCAAAATAAAACCACAAACATACCAACAGGATCATACTTCAGCATGCTCAGCGGGCGATGCGTGCGCGGCCGTGTCATCGTGCGGTAGTAGCCCGTGAGCGCCATCGAGATCAGGCGCACAGCGATCGTGCGGGACTTGGCTAATAGGGGTGAGGGTTGTTAGAATGGGGAAATTGGGAGGGGGAGGGGGAAAGGGGGGTACCTTTTTTTGCCATTGTGGAAGGGGGAGAGAGGCTGGGTTGGGGTTTGAGAATAGGGTGCGGTTGATGGGATGGGGAGGGAAAAAGTGTTGATGCCTGATGTTTGGGGTTGAGGGGTGAGGGTTGTCATGTGAGGACTTAAGTTTGGGGAATTTGGTAGGTAACGAGATAGAGAGGCTTGGAAGGATTGAAGACTTGGGAAGATGTACGGAGGAGGGGAATTGATTTGGATTTTCTCTCTATAGGGAGGTATCTAGGATATCATGATTGTCGTCCTTTACAAAAACTCCTAACATTGGCCATAGCCATAGCCATAGCCATAACCATTTCCACTCAAATACTCAGCTTTTTAGGCCACGCATTTACTTATCAAATCTTCATCGAAATTCATCCATAAATTCCTTATGAAACTTTGTGATTCTACCTACCCATTCCGTCCCCGGCGCTAAGAAGGTAGTTCTGAAATGCAGCGTATTTTCCTTCTGACCAAAGCCTGATCCAGGCACGATACAAATACCCGTTGCGTCCAGGAGTCGGAAAGCGTAGAATTCATCTGCGGAACGCTTTTCTTGTTTTGCTGCTTCGATGGCTTTCGCTGGGATGTGTATGGTGGGGAAGAGATACATGGAGCCCTGTGAATGTTAGGTTGGCAATAAATGATAGAGGGTGGGGAAACATACTTGTGGAGATTCACAATGAACACCTTCCATTTCTTTGAATGCTTCATACAAAGCTGTAGCTCTCTGTTGCAACCCTGCGAATATACCATCATATTCTTTCTTGTACAGTTCGTAACTTGGCTCTCCTTCTTTGGGTGGATTGACCATCAACTCGACAAGACATTGTCCGATGACTGGTGCGCATAAAGTGATTGAAATAAACTTGTAGATCTGTTCCACGACCTCGGGGTCAAATCCAATTAATTCGAAATAGCCACCGCGATGTCCACATTCTCCAACCATGCCCTTGGAAATACTATGTAGTGAAGAAAGTTCCACATTTTTGTATTTCTCGGGCTCAGACTTTTGCATATCCCTCAATACACCTTTAAAGCTGTGGAATTCTCCAATGAAGACATTGGTTTGGTAAACTTCGTCAGCGATCACGACAAGCTTTTCTTGGGCAGCGAAGTCGAGAACAGCTTTGATATCTTCTACGGATAAACTAGCACCAGTTGGATTTCCAGGGTTGATGATCACGATCGATCGCACATCTATCCCTTCTGATACTGCTTTCTTGTGCGCACCCTTAATAGCTTCGAGATCTGTGCCCCAGTTCTTGGATTCGTCGAGGTAGTATGGGACGCATTGGGCGTTGAGGACTGAGAGGGAGGCAGTGTATAGAGGGTATTGAGGGATGGGAACTAAAACTCCTGTCTTTGGCCCTGCGCAGATGATATGTAGAAGGGTGTTGACTCCAGCGGATGCACCTCCTGTAAGATAAATGTCGTTCGGATCTGCTGGGTAGCCATCTCGCCCTGGAAAAGATTAGTGATGCTAAAGTCCTGAGGTAAAAGCTAACGTACGCTCAATAAATTCCGCCACGCGCTCTTTAATTCCCACCGCACCAGGACTAGCACTATAAGCACCCACCGATCCAACCTGCTTCAAAAGCCATCTCGCCCGCTCAAGGACATCCTTCTTATAGCCCAATTGATTCAACAACACATCCTCATGTTCCAGCAACGGAGGGTGTTCCAACAGACTCAAAACTTGCCTGAAAAATGTAATCGGCCTCTGATCTAACTGTTGAGGATTTCCAATATTGGCGGAGACGACGGTGTCGAAAGGAAGATTGGTATCTCCTTTTGCGAGCTTGGCTCTGTATTCCTCCGACCGAACCGCGAGTTCCCCTCTCACGGCATATTTAGCTTCCTTGACGTGGGGGTTGATATTATTGATGCTGAGACTGCGGAGGGAGGCGGTGGTCGACATTGTGCGGCGGAACTGTATTGCCCAGCAAGATTTGAGGGATCTTCGAGGATGGTCTAGTTGTTTTCAGTTAGGACGTGCAGACTTGTGAGATCTTGTAGAAACCTAGAAAAAGAAAAGAAAGGTGCCATGCAGAAGCACAAAAAGAAAAGGAAAAAAAAGAAGAAAAAAGGCACAACGCATGAACCCCACAGCCCACTAAGTGGAAGCTGCCGAGACCGGTGCCTTCCACGCCTTTCCTTGCAAAAATGACGTACCTGAAGCTCTAACTCCGTATGCCCCGGTAAGATTATAATAAGTTATGGCAGAGGAGGCAGGAGAAGAGGAAGAGGAGGGAGAAGAGGAGGGAGACGAGGAAGAAGAAAAAGAAAAATTCGGGGGTGTTGAGAATTTGGGTATTCTCCGCCGGCTATAGTTTCTGATACACGATGACGCATAAAATGTGGCCATAGTGACTCGGGGGAGGGCTAGGTGAGAGCGTGGGTTTGACCCAGGCTTTGCGGGGGTGATCACTGCATGCGGGATGTGATTGTGGCAGCAAGGTATGCACAAGGGCAATGGGTTGGAGGAACCCAGCTGTTCATGCAAATTCCAGTTTGAGGGTTGAAGACAGGAGGGAGGGGAGAGCACGGAGCAGAGCTTATGCTGACAGCTCAGGGGCTCTGGTGTATGATGTATTTGATGGGCGGTGTGGCATCTTTATCAACGGGCACCTACTCGTACTCGTACTACAGCTTCTCCGACATAACAGCCCAGCCAAAGGAAAATCTCCATAACATTACACTACCCTCTAGACTCGACGTCCTCCCTCTATCAGTTACAATTTCTGGTACTCTTTTAGAGCAGTCTCGTCCTCACACCCACACCCACACCCACACCCACACCCACACCCATCATCACTCACCACCGACGAAGTCTCCGAGCCCTCAGAACCGGCCTCGAACGTCAACCCTCCCATCCTATGCACCATCGTTCCCATTCCCATGGCCTTCTGCCCCTCCTCGCCCTCCTCCAATCTTGACTTATTCTGCCGCTCAATCTCAGCACAGCGCCGGCACTCATCCGTACCCAGCACCTCATATTCCGTGATGCCGCGATCCCCACACTCGAAATCGAAGTGGCAGGTCTCGAAGCCGACGCGCCGACGATGTCCACATCCGGGGTATTTCTTGTAGAGGTGGATACACATCTTCTGGGGTCCTGTCTCTGCGAGGGTTACTGTATGGCGGGCCTTGGCGCGAGCAATGGGATTCAATGGATTACGGTAATTATTACTTTAAGCGGTATATATGCTTGAATGCAAAAGGGCAGTTGAGAGGAGAAAAGAAGTCTTCCTCCACCTTTCAATTAAACGAAACGAAACGAAACGAAACGAAACGTTCATCCCCAGCCAGAGTGACACCCACCTTTTTATTCAGATCTTTTAACCCTCTCGGCAAGGGTGTAGTCGTTTGTAGGTGGCCGATCCAACTAGACCTGTGTCTCGAGATCGATTTATTTTGGAAGGTTTCATGACGGCTGGGGGAGGTCGTGGTTTGGGTCACTCAGCCGTATTCCGTACACACTATTCTCATTGGTATATTGGCATGCCTTGGTGGACGTGACCGAGGTTTCATGGTCTCCAACTTGTTGTCTGGGCATAATGTTCAATGTTACTGGTGGTCTAGTATATTAGGAAGGTATCTTTTACGACAGGACGGAATCGCTCCTCAGTGATCTCAGGAATACAATTAGAATCCTAGGTCTTATCATTAGCTATCTTATTTCCGTAAGTAGTAAATATTGAATAGCTCCACAATGGTCCAAGAAATATATATAAATTTCCAGGCATTATTATTAGCTATTGCTGTAAGTAGTCAATGTCGAATGGGAATATCTGTGTAAATACCATCAGGCAAACGATATTTGGATCAATGGTCCATGAACCTTAGACTTTGTAAAAGCAGAAAGCCACATAAAAGCTAGCAGCCTCCATCTCCTCGTCGCTGACAAGGAGGGGACCACGCCCTCTCTCTCTAACACCCATTCGTTCGCTAAGGGGGCCTAGAATCTCATCATCCTTCTCGGTCTGCCAGATCTCGTCAAATGCCTTATGATATTGCATTTCAAGATTGTTATCTTCGGCAATCGCACGGAATGCTTCCCAAGGAACAACGTACTCTGGTACCTCCTCGACTGCCTCATGAAGGAAGTAGTTGTACTTCCAACCAAAAGGGGGGCGGAAGATGCCATCGGCTGGGGTCTTGCCTGGAAATCGAACACGGTAGATATCATTGCCCCACTCTGCCGTTTCTTCAGCTTCGCCCTCCTCTAGTTCTTCTCCCTCTTCTTTTCCATTCGACTCGCCTTTCTCTGCTGGATCCGAGCTGGACGCTATGCTTTCGTTGAATTTTCGAACACGTTCGCTCAAGACGTCTGAATTAGGTATGCAGCCAATAAGCCTACCACCTTTCTTCAATGAACCTGCGACATTCTTCAGCATGCATCTAGCCTTCTCTTCGCTCTCAAAGGCATAATGCATGCAGAACATCATGCTAACCACATCAAATCCTCCGCCTCCAAATCTAGATGGCCCTCCGGATCCATCAAAACCAACCTCCCGGACCAGGCGAACATTTTCAATAGACTCGCCGAAGCAGTCCTGGGTAAAGAACTCTCCTTGAAACAATCGCCGTTGTGGCGGTCTGTTGTTGAACCCACCCCTGCCGCCTCTTCCACCTCGACCACCTCCGCCGCGACCCAACATCTCTCGATACCGGTCCCTGGCTTGGGTGATAGAAACATCTGCTGGGTCTAGACCAACATAGAGTTCTACTGCTTGCGGCGCTTGTTGCCATTTCCCCAGATCTCCACCCTTACCACATCCAATGTCAAGAACTAAAAGGCCCTTCGCATTTGCTGGGTTTGGACCTTCTGCGAATACCATGCCACCACGCTCTTGTGCCCCCGGTGTATAATCTTCATTCGGAGAAAACTTGTGAATTATCGTGGTCTTGACCCAATTATTGAAACTTCGTAGACCCTTAATACGACTGTCTGTCTTGCGCCAATCACGACCACGCTCTGGAACTTGATTATAATGTTGACGCACAGCATCGTGAATTCCTACTCTCTCATTGACAGCCTCTAATTCCTTTTGCCTTTCTAGTTGTCTTTGCCTAATATGTTCTCGTTCCGCATCTGTAATCCGAGCTCGCTGACCTGGTCGCTTCAATTTTCGAGGTTGGGGAGAAGGTGATCGTTGGCGCTTTGACGGGTATGAGGGGGAGGTCGAGCTGCGGGATTCGAGAAGTTTGGGAGTCGAACTTGAAGGTGACCTTGATCTTTTACGCTTCTTCGCTGACTCAAGTTTTGTTGCATTGAAAGGCTGAGGTTGGTCCTCCACCGGGGATGTGTTGGTGGTACCTGTCATGTTGTGTATCTTGAGAGAGAATGTATCCCTGAAAGGAAGTGCGTTTGATCAGAGCGAAGGTATGGTGTTATAAGTAATCGAGGTTGTTTGTCTTTGTTGAATAGCTTATTTCTATGTTCAGTGTTGTCAGGTTCCACCTTCCCTTGACTTTTTGGCCTTGTGTCGTCACGCTAGCGTGCCTAGGAAGATCAAGCCAAGCCAAGCTCCAGGTTCATGAGACGCAACAACAAATAATTTCAACTACAAACAGTTCGGTCTACTCCTCGCAAGCAAATACTACCCTCACTTTCAGGAACGCCTTCACGATGGGTTCCGATCCCCAATATGCGAAATACCCTCTCCTTCCAATATCCCAGCACATCTTCACTCTTACAAATCCATCTGCGCCCAAAACAGTCCAACAAGCATCTCTAAAAAGCCTACAAGATGCTATCAAGGAGCATAAGATGGCGCCACTCTACCGGTACCTTGCTCATCCGGTAGAGGGCATCCTCAATCAATCCGGTGTGAGCTCGTCCAATTCAGCCAAGCCTCAGGGAAGAAAACCAAGTGCAGCAGGTCTAGTGGCAAGCAAGCATTCGATCCCCGAGGTTGATCTTCCGTGGGATGAAGCCCTTTATGAGGCGCTCAAGAAGGAGAATGATAATGAACTAGAGAGCTTCAAAAAGGAGGAAGAGGAGGCGGCAGAGAAGGCTGGGGACACCGAAGTGCAAGCTGCGAGAGGAAAGAGAGCTGAGTTCTGGGCAAGAGTTGCTGATAAAGTATGTAGTATTTTATTTACAACATATTACGCTGACAAAATGGTAATAGGAGCGATCTATCGCTGCGTACGAAGAAGTTTATGAAAAGACAGGTGTTCTAGGGACGAAAATCGATATTGTACTTGCTATCATCCGAATGGGTCTTTTCTACGGGGATAAATTACTAGTCAAGAAGCATGTCGAACGTGCAAAGGCTTTGGTAGATAGTGGTGGTGACTGGGACCGAAGAAACAGATTAAAGGCATATCAGGGACTTTACCTTCTCACCACGCGATCGTACAACCTCGCCGCTCCTCTCTTACTAGACAGTCTCTCAACCTTCACCAGTTACGAACTCTGCTCCTATTCATCCCTTGTTGTCTACTCAGTCTTGGGTGGATCGGTTTCCCTCAAACGAGTCGACTTCAAATCGAAGGTCGTAGATGCGCCGGAAATCAAGGCTATTCTAGGTGATGGCGAAGATAAACTTTTGGCACTGTCAGGAGCATTATCTGCTGGCCCCGGGGCAGATGAGGAGATGAAGGATGTTTCCAGCGCAACACCTTCACAAGCCAAGACTGCTGTCAACCTTACGGCGATTGGCTCTGGAAGTGATCAAATTGAGGCAGAAGTTGCCGTTGATTTCTCACCATTAGCAGAATTAGTTGGCAGTCTTTATACTGGGAGCTGGCGCTCATTCTTTGGAGCTTTAGCAGCCGTTGAGGTCAACTTCTTGAGCCAGGACCGCTATCTCTATGAGCACAGAGGGTGGTTCGTCCGAGAAATGCGACTTAGAGCTTACCAACAACTACTACAAAGTTACCGAGTTGTAGGTCTCGAAAGCATGGCCAATGACTTTGGCGTTTCGGTAGATTTCTTAGATCGGTTTGTTCCCTCTTCCTCATGACTCGTGAACTTACTAATTTCCATGAAGCGATCTTGCCAAATTTATCGCCGCCGAGAGGATCCCTTGTACTATCGATCGAGTCACCGGCAAGGGGATTATCGAGACCAACCGGCCTGATGATAAAAACAAGCAGTACAATGATGTGGTCAAGCAGGGTGATCAGCTAATCACCAAGCTACAGAAGTATGGACAGGCAGTGAGACTGAGGGGTAGCGAGAGGGCGTGAGGGGAACCATAATTCTAGCTGTTGATCGAAAATATGCATACCCTCCTGTCTTTGTACAATATAACGGCGAATAGAGAGCCGGTGGGCGTGCATTATGCTACGGTGGCTCAACTATCCAACGAATGGTATTTGAGTATGTCATATATGCGGAATTTCGGGATTTTAGTCTCTTGTTTGGTATCTCCATGGTCTCGATTTGTAATCGGACTCCAATTTCTTAAGAGAGTTTCTGGATACAATTTGTTCGAGTGAGCCATCTCTGCCATTGTCACAAATCTTGGCAGATGAGTAATCCATATCAGTGTGAACTATTCTTGTATTACTTCATCCAATAGAAAAGCCATAACTTGACTTGGGTCAGAACTTCATGCAAGTGATGAAGTGGACTTCCCAAGATATGGAAACTGAATTGCAACTCCATAAGCTCGTGCAAGGCAGAAATACTCGTCTTTCAAGATTATCAAGCATATTGTGATCAATTATCCTCGATGTTGACAGATTAGTGATCTGTAAATTCAGCGTTCGTCATCAAAGTCAACATGATCAGTACAGATGATACCTACATTCTTTCATATAAAAAAGCTCCTCCAATTCCACCCTCTCCACTTTTTTAGTATCAGTCTCCATCCAATCCACCTTACACCATCAACGAAATGTCACTCCCAAAAGTCCTTGTCATTGGCGGAGCAGGAGCTCAAAACTCCGCCATCACCACAGCACTTTTCCGAGTCCGGAAAATTCGCAAGCGTAGTCCTAACCCGCGATACTTCATCCCCTCACGCAGAGGCGCTCACTTCCCTCCCAAACGTAACATTGGCGCTAGGTGATTGTTTCAACGAACCAAGTCTCGTCAAAACCTTCCAGGATGTTAAGCCAGAGTATTGCTTTGTGAACACCAATGGGTTTGCAGTAGGTGAGAAAGAGGAGATTTATTGGGGGGTAAGGATCTATGAATTGGCGGCACAATACAATGTGAAGCATTTCATATACGGCGGGTTGCCGTATGTGAGTAAGAACGGGGGTTTTAGACAAGGTGCCAGAGTGCCGTTTGCAGATGCTAAGGGGAAAGTTGGGGGTGAGTTTGAAGTCATCTCATACTCTGCAAACTTGACACACTAATTGATGGATAGCGTATCTGTCCGCTATGCCCACGGCAGCTATGGCGTGGAGTAATCTCGAGAGCGGGCCGTACGCCGAAGTCCTCTGGGAAGGCCGGCTCCCCACCAAAGACAAGGACGGCGTGTATGTCTTCACTCTCCCGCTCGGTCCCACTGGCGCCATGCCCCTCGTCTCGCTCACCGACCTCGGGAAGCTCGCCGTGTGGATGTTTCTCAACCCTCAGGAGTCCAACGGCCTCACTCTAGGCGTGGCCATCGATCACATCACGGGCCAGGACCACGCCACGGCCTTCACCGCCGCGACGGGGAAACCGGCGCGATATCAAGATGTCCCTCTCGCTGCCTACATGTCGCATTTCCCCGACTTGGTCATAGGGAAGTCGGGCCCCGACGGCTGGACCGACCCCATCCATTGGACTGCGAAACAGCAGTTCGGGCCATGGTGGCAGATCTGGAGGGAGAGTGGTGGGAATACAGGGTTATGGCGTAGGGATTACGAGCTTTTGGATCGTATCTTCCCGGATAGGATCAGGACTCTGGAGGAGTGGTTTAGGAGTGTGGGATATAATGGGGAGGGGAAGAAGGTTCTGGTTTCGGGACTTGATTCTTGATTATACTCCTGCAATATACCTAGATAGAGGCTTGGTATGTGTTGTCTCGGGTTCATGTTGATTTGGATAGATATCTTCAGGTGGGGGAATGATATATTGAGAAATCAGCGAATTCTATAGCATTAATTATTATTTTACAATTCACTATCTAGGAAGTAGTGTATATCGACGATGACATTGTAGCATTCCAATAAAAGTGTTCTTCCAGCCACACCTAATATCCCAAGCTCGGATTTAGCACCAAACTCATATCCATGCTCCCCGTCGGCGTTGTCGACACTATTCCCACCCTAATAATACCTCTCCAAACACACTGTTGACATTGCTGCAGCATCTCCATCCCCGCTTTCTCCAAATTGCGCTCGATAGCTGCACATCCCAGACAAACAGGCCACTCCTGAGCCCCAGCAGGTTAATTCATATACCCTGAGTAGGGTGCATTGCCCAGATACAGCACGATGGGCGCTCGGGTATCGCCCGTGGTAGTCAACTGCGTATCGCCGCCAAAGAAGACAGGGCGCGATGTATAATTGCGATGGATGAACGTGGTCGGCGCTGGGACGACAGGGGATGGGAGGTCGAAAGCATTGGGTTGGAGATACGTGTTGTACAGATTGGTGCCGTTGTCCCAACCGTAGGGAGCTGCGTCTGGACTGTTGTCCCATGCGATGAGAAAGGAGGGCGAGCGGGCAGGCTGGATTTGGTCCTACAAGGGGATCGTCTGGCCGTTTTTGGAGCCATCGACGAGCAGGAGATCGCTGGTCGTTCGGGTATAGGGTGGGGAAGATGCCAGGCCCGCGAATGGGTTCGGTGCCTTTGGATAGAGAATTTCAGAGAAACTCAGATTGAAGGCGTCTTAGAAGCCTTCTATTAAGCAATCTGTTTCTTCCGTAGATATAATCCTCTCGCGCTTTTTAGGCGGGCGAGCTGAAGATGGAGAGGAGCGCTTAGAGGATGAACCAAGTGTCCCATTCGACTGGATCTCGACGTCCCACAGATTGAATGCTCCGCCGGAAATCCCAAGGATAAATCTGGTACAAATGTAAGCCTTTAGAGATACTTTGCTTGAGTTCACAACGATATATTGTGCTAGTTTTGTATTGGTTATTGGGCTGGTGTTTCTGGTGAAGGGAAGAATATCAAAGATTTTCAAGAACTACTTGTGTGTCTGATTAGGCGCCCTGGTCTTCATTCCGACAAGGTGGTCTAGATAGGTGTCTTCTTCTTTGTGTCCGGCTTTGCATTGTAGTTTTCCAGTACCAGCCACCGCCGCAGGAGTCGTATTGCTCGCGGTGGAAGGGACTAATCAGTGGTGTACCATCTAATATCCAAACCCCAGCAGGATTAAACTTAGAGCAATGAGATACCCTCAAACTTCCTACCCGAAATTGACTTTCCTCACCTTCTGGGCATCTTCCCACGAAATTATATTCAATCTAGTGAATTACTTCTTGTTCCGTCCAACCCGTTCTAGGGACACAGTCGGAAAATCTCTATAGGGACGGTCCGTACTTAATGAGAGGGCTTCATCCAAGATTCATACCTAGACTGCATGTCATTTGCATGTCGACTAACAAGCCATAAAGTCACCTTTACAAACTCTAGTGTATCATACAATCCATCATATCTCCAATTATTTCAGATCGAACTGCTGAGAAGAAGCGAGGTTAACCTTTCTGTCAAACTGACGTTGGGTTTAAGGGGCCCTCGCGTAATCTTCCATGGAATATTATAATTTCCATTTGAGTTACGGTTTAGTTATATTCTAGAAGTTTGACAATGCTAGATTTACTTGTGCATGCAGGGTTGGTGAGCCCAAGGTAAGTTTGAGAATGAGATGCTTGGAGAAGTCACAGAACTAGGAGAGTTAGGGGTTATACCTAGTTACAATCTGTTTTTCTTGAACCCGGAATATTGTTATTAATTTATATATTATTATTACATACTGGTTTCAAGATCTCAAAACCGACCCTCTTGAGCACTAGAACTGCTCTTTTCTATTACACAAATCTTCGACTTCTAATGCGTAGCAAGGATTCCTATACTTGGCACTGTCTACTTTCTAGTATCCCCACCCTCCCCCCAAAACTTCAAATATATAATTAAATACCACATTCTCATGGTAACAATAACCCACCACAAAGGACCGAGAATTCTAAATATTCTGCACATCACATAGTCACAATCACACGAAAAGAGCAATAAAATAAACAAATAGCATAACCACAAGCTACAAAATTCTGGCTGCTGAACCACAAACCAGTACCCCCTAATCCTTAATACCTCCACCCATTCCTCCTATACGTAGTGTAAATTTTATCCGAGCCGGATAACGGTCCCCCCGATCTCATAGGCCCAGGATGCCTATCCTCTGACGAGAGTGTTTCTTGTTCCTCGTCTGCTGTCTCGGTCTCAGTCTCGGATTCGGAATCGGAATCGGAATCGATCTTCTCCTCATCTCCTCCCTCTACTTTCCTTCTTTTCCTCTTTTCCCCTCCTGCTTCCTTCTTGTTCTCTTCCCCAGTTGCTGCACCCCGCTTCGTCCCCCTTGCAGTAGTGGGTTCATCATCCTGTGCGCCGCCATCGTCATGAAATCGTCTCTCAGAGGTCGGTGGATGCCCACTGCTTGGCCTGTATTTCTTCCGCGGCGAGTATTTATTTTCCGGAGCACATCTATCCTGCCGTCCCGGGTAAACCTTCCCTCCTGTAGGTGGCCCAGAGCTGAACTCTCCTCTCCCAGATGCGGAGCCTCTGGTCGGACGAAGATCCTCTCTCATAGAAGACTGGGTTCGTAAATGTGCAGCATCGTAAGCCGCTCTCCTGGCAGGATCAGAAAGAGTCTCATAGGCTTGCTTAAGGTGTTGGAATTGTACTGTGGCCTGGGGATCGCAGTTTTTATCGGGGTGTAAATGCAGAGAACGTTTCAGGTAGGCGTCTCTGATTTTGCGAGCAGTGCAGTTGGGCTGAAGGCCGAGGATGCCGTAAAAATGGTTGTCCATTTTGGCGATGGATGGCTTCTTATTGGTACATGCGGTAAGTGTTGGATGGGTATTTGGTAAGGAGTTTATGAGATGGTGGTTTACTGACTAGGTTGTGGTTGTGAGTAAAAACGGCCTAGGAGAACAAGTTCAGGTTCAAGAATTTTTTTGAGTGAATCTAATTTCATAATTGCAAAATAATCCAAGAATAATGACATAAAACTTTCGCATGCAGTTCATATTATAATACACTAGCCTTCTTAGTTCATTTGAATTCTGTGGCTCTTTTTGATAGCTGACGTATGGAACTTTTGACATGAGTTACATTCCTCGGAACGAAAAAGGTGAAAAATGAACATCGAAGCTGCTTTATTCCGAAGCTATCCAAGAGAGACATATATCCTGATAGCTTCGCCAGCATTGTAACACTATACCTGCTGAGAGCTATGATATATGACAGGTCGGTTTGAACAAATCTAACAACTTTGGATCTCCAACACTAGGCTGCAATAACATTCGAGAAAATAGAGCCACCAAAGATGGATGCCCCTGAGCTTCTTTTCTCTTAGTGTTTAACACACAGTTTCTGCAATAAACAGACCTTTTTTCTAGCGAACCACAAGCACTATATATCTTAGGACGACTTACTAACCGCATCGATGTACAGTGAATGTCAAAAACCTTGGCATGTTCTTCGTCAAATCATCTATAAGTAGATACTGGTTGGAGAAGTCTCCGACTAAACGCAGACAGTTGAAAGGAGAAATTTCTTCATGTGTGCTATCAAATGCTGACTCAAAAGCTTATTAGACGACTAGTTCATCGACCCCACCGACTCTTGATTGAAGGCGTCAGCCATCTCATTTTTAGCATTTTTCGTAAGTCCATTTCGGATCTTCAGCACACTATCGACAATAACCGCATCTATGCCTTCTTCAACTTGTTGCTATATGGGTGTTAGTCTCACCGCGCAAAATAAAGTGGGACAGACTTACTTGAACCATGACCGGGTCGTTATTCAGCACTCCGTAACTGACACAAACCAATCCACTATCTTTGATTACCTTCACTAATCTTGGGCTATTGCACAGCGGGCCTGCGGCACTAACAATACCCAGCAAATTCCAACGTGTTGCAAACCGAATTGCCTCTTGCAAACTACTAGCTCTGATATCGCCAACCGGAGAAACACCGGCATCTGTTAGAAACAGGATAGGAATACTTGGCTGCTTGAAACTGAGCAAAAGACATATGTCCGGATTGAAGCTACTGAATATGATTTTGCGCTTCTTACCCATATCATAAACCTTTGTAAGAACGGTGTCGACAAAGCTATTTAGCTCAACAGCATAAGTATCCATTTCATGCTCTTCGGATTCATGTAACATAGGGTACTTCATCTCGATATTGAATCCCACGTGCTCAGGAAGCTCGCGAAACATCTCCTCAAGAGTTGTGAATGGAGCTTGAATAAAATTTCCGCGTGAATTGGCTTTATATCCCTTTTCTTTCCAATCACGGGTGTGTTTCATTTTCTCGGCCATGTCAACATCATGTGAATTATAACCTAGAGAGAGTGAACGCTGTCTGTCCATCCCACGGACTACTTCGAATACTGGATTATCTTTAGGAGGTGAAGGAGGCCGAGAAGTCCGATATGAAGCATCATTTACGTGAAGGAATTGTTCGAGTGTGAGGGTATGAACTGGGGCATCGATGCCTGTTTCGCTAACAAGGAAATCATGATATATAACTGGGACATGATCTTTGGTGAGTTGAACATCAAATTCAACATAATTGGCTCCCAGGTTGGCGGCTGCAATGAAAGAATCGAGAGTATTCTCGCCAAGTTGGAGGGACTTGTTGGATGTAATGTTCTTGCCAAGACCCCTATGCCCGATGACCATGGTTGAAGAGAGCTCCTTCCAATAAGTCTGTTTTGTTGTAATTGACATGTTGGGATGGGAGAATGGCGTTATGATGAGGAAATTAAAATTTACACATCCAATAACCTCAAGTGTCTCTTTTGAAACGATTGGAATACTGACGTCTCCTTGGAGATTCATTCGTTTCAGGCCAATGGCAGGCTTGACGCTTGCCAGAATTGCTACACCTCGTCCAATTTTATGATCTTGATTCCCGGCATACGTTGGAACAATGTCAAAGAACAGCTTTACTTTGGAAGCATCGACCGCAGTAAAGACAATCGGATCAGTGGCGATGTTGTCCTGGACTGGAAGATCGATAAAGATTGGTTCGCCCTGAGCACCACTGGCTGAGACAACCACAGACAATGCGGTATCTAACTGGGTAGAATGTGCCTCGGCCAGCGGGATTCTATCTAATTTAACAGCCGGAAAGTCTTTTCTCATATCCATAGACCCCAAACTGACAAGAATCATACTCTCGTTAGTGAGATATTTATGACCATATGTCTTAACTGGCTCAGTGGATCGCATATTATTGGCTGTCTGTGAGCGAAAGGCCTCTACAGATGACGTTCTCAGTGGAGGTGAGGTTCTGCCAATAGGATTTTCTAGTTCAGGGCTAGGTCTCGCCGACAGAGCTTCGGCTAACCTTTCAGCAATGTCCATATGACCTCTCAAGGCAGCGTGTTCCTTAGCCGTCCAACCAAAAGCATCAGGCTTATTGAGCAGTGCCCCAGCTGTGATGAGTAGCTCCACGATAGCTAGATGACCATCAACGCAAGCGACATGAAGGGGAGCAAAGGCGAATGAGTTCTCAGTGACTTCGAAATCACATTTCTGATGACCGCTGCCGTTCAATAGAATTCTTGCGCATTCCTTATGTCCAAAGTGAGCAGCAACGTGCAACGCAGTCTCACCCGTTTCATCCTGCCAATTGATATCAACACCAGCATCAACAAGTAACTTGACAATAATAGTAAAGTTGAACTTTGTGGCCAGAGCAAGAACAGCACTAGATTTGGAGATATCCCTTCTCATTGCTGCTTTCTGATCGTTGAAACCCTGCCAATTCTCCGCATCTAAAAGGCATTTGGTTGTGAGGGGATGTCCTCCAATTACGCTGAGATGTAACGGTGCAAGGCCCTCATTATCTTGCCATTCAGGAGCGTCGATGCCTTTACCGACATTGAACTGGCCCCAATCTTGCATGTGTTTCACGATCAGCTCACAGATGACGACAAGTCCAAACTGGGCTGCGTAATGCAATGGCAATCGGCCGTATGTATCCTTAGCTTTCAAGGCCGGACGTTGGCGTGGCTCAAGTTTACTAAGGACATATGCTAGAAACTTGACAGATTCATCCTCCATGCTCAAGAGGGACGATTCTTTGAGCGTAGTTTCGGCTGGGCGGATAGGGGGAGATGCAGCAGGTGTCAGATACTGTGGTTTCTCGGACACTGCAAATGATACTGCGGTGGCTTCCTCGTCTTCTGGTCTGACTGACTTGAAACGCCCAATGGAGATGACCAATCGATGCAGACAGTTTCGCTCATTGATATCATCTGCCTCGTCTAAAGATTTTATTTCTTTCAGAAGATAGCTAAAGCAATTTTTGGATTTACAAGAAATGGCTCGTTGCAAGAGGCTGACGAGCAATTTCTGATTCGCAGGGTTATCAGATCCAAGGTCGACCTCCATAAGTATTTCTTTTAAAAATTGGTACGTCATCGTTTCTGATGGCCTGGTCCACTGTGTCCAGAAGACCATTGGGCAAGTTGACAATTGTTCTAGAGGTCGTTCGTTTCATCGACTCTGCAGAATGAACGGATAGGGAGTCATCATTGCCTTTCGCATCTCCTAGTATGGAAAGCCAATCATTGATGGCTTTCAGAGACTCGGACAACGCGGCATTGGTGCCGAAGGGTTTCGAATCCACCTTTGAGGATACGTATCTTTGCTGTGTATAGATATTGCCGACTTTCTTATCCACCTTCTTCGTGATTTTGATGAAGCCCCTACGGTTCACCTCTCCGAACCATTGTAACTTTCTCAGCTGGCCTCTTAACTCTAGCAATGCGCCAATGAGTTCCTCAACATCATTTCGGTCGAGACATTCTAGAGCGTTTGCAGATGTGCCATATCGGTCTTGTAGCAATTTAAGACGTCGGGATGCATCCGAGTATTTCCTGTTGTAGAAATCATTAACATCTTCGAGGTTCCGGTCCAAGGAAAAGAGGAATTCTAGAGATAAGTCAGGAACATATATCTACGATCAGAAGTGGAAAATTTTACCAGCTAGATCTACATCCTTGCCCGACTTTGCAGTTTCAGCGGCAGCTTTAATAAGCTTCTTCAATCCCTTATAGTTGATGTAGGATGATGACCATTCTGGTACTTGGTTACGGTGGAGACTGTATTGAATAGTCAGTCATGAACGGGAGAGATCTATAGAGGACTCGATGAACTTACTTGCGTCCAAACTTCATGGTCGGGGTTGATGGTGTGGCTGGTACCGCACCCTATTCAGCACCTATCGGTTGCTATCAAAGCAACATTATTGAGTCGACAATGGTAATTCGAATCCAAAGAGAGACACGATGGGTTACCGTAGAGGAAAGAATGTGCCACTTCGTTGGTCGAATTGTGTTTTCCACAGGGGAGCCATTCAGTCAATTGATTTGTTGGCTTTTGGGGGGGGGGGGGGGGCAGGGGAGGAGGTGAATGGAGCGGTGCTAACTCCGCAAGCAGCCAGGCGTGAAATATAGAGAGGGTTTAAGGTCAATACCGGTAGCAGGCAGGCGTATAGGTCAATGATATCAGGAATATCTGTTTGTCGAGCTGTGGTAGAGCGTGGAGACAAACGCGGATTCTATTCGTCAATTACAATGTCTAGCTATCAATTAAGGTGCGGCAGAAAACAAAACTACCTCACCACTTTAGAGTTATCCGAAATAAATTATAGGTGGACAGGCTAGTCCCACCCCTGTTGATGGATATCCCAAAGCCGTAGGTACAAACCGTACAGTATTGATTGATGGATTCATCGACCACTGCCGGCCCCGGTTTATTGTGAATTCTGCTCTATAATAATTATACTATCGATGTTATTACACTTATCAGGGGCGGAAATAGCCTAGTGAATCCAATCCGATACCGTAACTTTAGAAGCCGGGAACCTATCCGGAGTTTCCGCTAAGGAGTGCCACAACGGCACTTGGATCAGAGTAGGTACTGTCAATACCAGACAGTACGGTAGCAGAGAAGGTCTCTCAGACATACGTGTGCTGCAGCATGTTATACATCAACTGTTATATAACACCCGGGATAGGCAAAATTCCCGATGCAGTGTTACTACCGTATCTGTCTGCGTGCCTAAAGAAGTTAGGTATTTATGGAGAGATTTCTTGTCTTTGTTCTCGCGATTCCGGCCTATCAAGATGGGGCTCTGGTCGACGTATTAAGTTGTCAGATAATATTTTAGAGACCAGAGTTGAACGAGTTGTTATGCCTCTTCTCAGATACATGAAATCTGAAAATACTTCTGCCATGATTTTATATCCATGTTCCTAATGCTCCATATTGAACCATGACTAAGCGAGCCTACAACCTGGTGCACCTCCCTTCAAAGTCTCAAATCCTCCTTCTATATTTCATAATACCAGTAATGCCTTGACTTTTGGTCCTTGGAGAATCTAAACCCTGTTGCTAAGGAAATGAAGGGAGAGCAGTTGTCCTTCTCTAACGAGTGGTAAATATCGGGCAATGTCTATTTTGAGCATAAACTGAGTCTGGGAACAGCCACTGTCTGCATTCCAGCCTAAACGATGGAAGATAAGGTAAGAAAATTTCTTTAATGTTACCAAGCCATTGGAGAAAATCTGCAGGGATACTCAATACACGAATGGCCGATGATAAGTAATGAGGTGGACAATCAGGAATAGGTCATCGGATGGGTATCTTATGAAGGAAATTATGTCAATACCACCCTCTCCCTCTTCCCCTTCCTCCTCCCCTTTCACCCCCTCCTCCTCTTCCCCTATCTCTACCTCCGCGTCCTCCACCTCTGCCGCCACCTTTACCTCTGCCTGACCCTCCATCTCTTCTTTCTTCTGCTGGAGTCGGTCCATTTCTCACTCTTGCTTCCCTTTCCTCCTCTGTTGCAAAAAACTTATTCTCAATCCCTACCAAGTCACAGAATTGCTGCATCTGTGGATTATTGTATTCTCGTGGGCCTTCGTTTATTATCTCAGGCATACCGATGTAGAACGGTGGAGCCGTGATTTCGAAATTATCTGGGATATCTAATCGATCTTTTTGAACGATGTTTTCATTGACCCATTTCTGCTCTTTTTCAATGAGAGACCGGTAATGAACTTCTCCCAGATCGCGCGGTGGTGTAGCATTTTTATCTCCGACAACAAGTTCGGGAGCAAAGACTCGGATTATGGCAAGCCATTCGGGGTCATATTCGAACTTTTGTACCTGGCGTGGAGTCGGCAACGTGGATATTTCTTGTGCATCATGTGCTTGAACTTCAAGGAGTTGGAGGAATTTCCGACCAGGTAGACATTTGTCTAGTGCAAGAAATCGAACGGTTCTATTTTTAATATCCGGCGGAATAGGTTGGCCTGGTTGTGTTCGCTGTGGAGGTAGTGCTGTTCTTGTGAACGCCGCTGGCAACTGGGCTCGGAGCTCGGAAGGAATAGAGGATGGTGGTATTGAGGCCTGTGGAGTTGTGTCTTCGTCATCATCGGGGGAGATCTCATCTTGATTTTTGGATGGTTCGCCGATTGTTGGTACAGGGGCAGCAGGCAGTGTCTCATCCTCATCCATGTCAAGATCAATCTCATCTGCATTATGAGCAACAGCTGGTGGGTTGCCATTGTCGGATGGTTGCTCATTAGCAGCTAGATTGTGGTTATTTGTAGGTGGAACTACCACGGATCCTTCAGTTTCCTCGTAAGTTTTTGTGGCCGCAAACTTGCAATGCATATGAGCAGCAAACCAATAGGGGGGTCTGAGACGATCCATAACATAGGTTGCCGCTTGGTTTCCTAAAGTTCCATCTTTTGACTCCTGCTCAAAATCCGGCTTCATACTGAATAGGTGTCTTTGATTCCCATGATGCTCAATTGCTCTCGGCCAATCATGGCTAATTCCAATATCCACCTGTGTTCTCAACTGAAGGAGCTTCCTGATGTCGATTTCTCTGACGTGATAAATAGATTTGATATCGTCGGGATTATAAGGTAGCCGTTCATGGTGTGGTTTGTTGAAATTATAACCCTTCCAGATTCCAGACATGCCAGCGATTCTCACCCCACCAAGTCGAACCACATTTGCAGCCCCCATATAGTATATGTTTGGGGCAACCCAGCCCCCATAATACAGCTCCCATAGATGACTACTTGCCTCATGATTTCCTCCGACGAAGATCGTCAGATATGGAGCCTTGGTAGCACCGCTGTAATAAGCGTGAAAATCTCCAATCTCGCGATACTTAACTGGACAAGACATTACAGTCAAGTCAGAGGCATTCCGAACGGCCTATACATATTAATTTACTGTACGATTTGGCCCGAAAGTAAAGCAACGAACCTGAAAATCTCCCCCGATAATAAGGAGGTCTACTCCATCCCATTCTCGAACTTCACACGCCTTTGATACAGAGGCATAGATAGCATTTAAGGTACCATGACCCTAGAGTGAAGTCAGTAAATTTCAAAATACGCATTAAAGGCCCATGCGATGGATATATAGACTTACACAGCCTTCTACAGCTATTCGTAGGCCGTGAGCCTCTCGAAGTGAGGGCTCCATGGACCGTGACTTTAAGATGTTATCGACCGACGTCCATATGTGATTTATGTTCAATTTTTTACTACCAAGAGCGATACTGCAGAATAGAATATAAATGAAGGATTCAACTTCAAGATGATGGGATGTTTTTATAGAGCGCAATTATAGAGCCATCCAGCTTTTTGGTGGGGTCGCTTCACAGTTTCTGCCCGAGCTTCCTTCTCTGAAATCTTTTCTTACAACGCGCCACCACAACTCAATATTCCCAACGATTAATCAGATGGTTTAGCTATGGCCTCTCCAGAATTATCAGCGCGTCTACGATTTCTAAATGACGCGGCACATCTACTCGCAACAACTGCGCCGGCAACGTCAAGACACCTGATGTCACGATGCAATTCCCTATTGTTCGAAAACAACATCGAGCCAGCAGAGTCTGAAAAACTGAAGGCATGTGGTGCTTGTGGGACGATTATGATAGTTGGGGTAGCCGCTACATTCAAGGTTGAAACCCAGAAGCCTCGAAGCAGAAAACGAAATCGTGATGAGTTAGATCAGGAAAGAGCTGTTGTCTACACCTGTAGTTCTTGTGCACAGCAAACTCGATTTCCTCTTAGCAAAGCTCCATTAACATCCATACGAAGAAAACCATCTCAGTCTGTATCTTTAGGAATTGGCTATCATTCTACACCATCACAAAGAATATCGGATCCGAATACAGCAACTACATCTTCAGCGAATGCGGGTAGTAGGAAGAGAGCCAAGACGAGAAAGCAGGGTAGTTTGGGGGCTCTTTTGGCAAAGAATAAGGCTTCTGAAGGTCTTAGCTCAAACAGTGGATTCGGATTGGACTTGATGGACCTAATGAAGAAGGCTTGAAGTTGGATCGGAGTGAGTACCCCCTGGTATTGCGATTCATACTGCCTGCTAATGAAAATATAGATCATAGCACGAAGTCGGTCCTTTCCCAGAGGGTTCAGGTCCCCCAAACGCCTACTGCGAGATGAAGAGCGTCGCGGAATTGAAGGAGCTCCGAGCACTTTGCCTATTCCAGATACTCCTCAAGGCTGTCCGGGTCGTACTTCATGTCTAAAGTACACCCGCTATACAAGATTATGAGGTTCTGGTGACGAGTCCACCTGAGAATTCTCGACACGCTGGACAAAATGATCAAGATGTTCATTACGCACAAGGGATGGAAATGGATACTCCGCCCGCCGAGCCAACACAACAAGTTTACGTTGCGGAAGCGGAAGTAGATGACCGGGCGCAAACACAACTGGACGAGAATGGAAGCTATTCGGTGTCTCCGAAAATGTACAAGCGTATGTTAACTTCTGAATAAAGGTTCGTTGCGCCCCCTTTCCCACACCTTTCTCTCCTTTTGTATCTATGATCAATGGGTCTAGTACTAATCGACTACCAAAGACTGATCGACGCCTTGGCTGTTTTGTGCTGTGTCGCGTTACTGCCCTTATCACTGTATTATCGATTTTATTACCATTGCGTCATCGAATTGAGTCGGAATACGAGTATGGTTGTAGAGAATACGGTCTTCATTGCATTTCATTATTAGAACAGCATTGAAAGTTCAAAAACAACCGAATTCTCGCAAATTGTTGTCCTCATGTAATGCTGATGTAATGAGCCACAACTTATCATGAATCAATCCAGTTGAGCCTTCTCTTCAGCCTGACGCTAATGCAGGCTAACCAGCTGGTCAGCCTTGCCGAGAAAATTCTGGTTGTCTTTGCCCCTCCCAACAACATCCCACTTTATTCATTGCTCCATGCGCAACAAGATCAACACTACAATATGGCAGATTCGTCCCAAGAACACAAGCCAGATGGTGCAGCCCCTGATGATTTCTTCGAGAGTCTAGGTAATAAGGCAAAAAACCTCACCATTAAAGATAGCCACCAGAAAGTCAATAGTGATGTGCCAGAAGATGCCGAAGATGGAACAGATCAGAAAGTTGTTGATGAGATAGAGAGTCTATGTATGAACTGTCACGCCAATGTATAATACCTCTCTCGCTTTTATTAGACTATATTAATTTATTCCAGGGAACTACACGACTTCTTCTCACCCGCATCCCCTTCTTCCGCGAGATTATAATCATGTCCTTCTTTTGTCCCCATTGCAACTTTAAAAATGCCGAGATCCAATCCGCTGGCGAAATCCAACAAAAGGGCTCACGATACGAACTTCGTCTCACTACGCTTTCCGATTTTGCGCGCCAAGTCGTCAAATCCGATACCTGTGTTGTCAAATTCATAGAATTGGATATTGAAGTCCCGGCCGGAGAGGTCAACTTACAAATGTGGAAGGGCTTTTGAGTATTATACTTGAAGATTTGGAGGTTCAGCAGCCAGAGAGGAAAGAACAAATTCCAGAGGTGTATAATAAGATTGAGGAGATCATAAATAAAGGGAAGAAAATGATTTCTGGAGAAGGTTTTCCCTTTCGTGTTTCTCTCGATGATCCGTCAGGCAATTCCTGGATCGAACCAGATCAGAAAGATGGTGTAGGGAAATGGTCAAAAGTTGAATATGCACGAACCCCTGAACAGAATGAAGCTTTGGGACTTGGTGATGGACAAGAGACTGCGGATACGACAGGACAGCCTACAGCGGCAGATGTAGAAGACGAAGATATTATCCCAAACGAAGTGTATTCCTTCCCAGCATCCTGTCCGGGCTGCACACGCCCCTGCGTAACCCACATGAAAATGGTCGATATCCCTCATTTTAAACAAGTCATAATAATGAGCACCGTATGCGACCACTGCGGCTACCGGTCTAATGAAGTGAAAACCGGCGGCGAAGTCCCGTTGAAAGGAAAGATCATAACCCTCTCCGTCGAAAACGCCTCCGATCTCGGTCGCGACATCCTAAAATCCGAATCCTGCGCTCTAGAGTGTCCAGAATTAAGTCTCTCTGTTACGCCCGGTACATTAGGGGGTCGTTTCACAACAGTGGAAGGTCTATTGGCACAAGTACGCGATGATTTACACCAGCAAATCTTCGATATCGGGGACGATAGCGAGAAAGGCGGGGATTCACTGAGCAGCGGCGCGAAGCAGAATTGGAAGAGTTTCTTCGAAGGGATCGCGAAAGCTATTAAAGGGGAGAAAAAATTTACGGTCGTGTTGAGAGATCCATTGGCGAGTTCGTATGTCCAGAATCTAAAGGCCCCGGATGAGGATCCTCAGATCAAGAGTGAGGAGTATGAGAGGACGAGAGAAGAGGAGGAGGAGTTGGGATTGGCGGATATGCGGACTGAGGGGTACGTGGATGAAGTGGGGAATGAGAAACGGAGGGTAGAAAACGAAAAAAAGGCTTTAGATGAGAAAGTAAAGGGTAATGATGATTTATAATTGCTTTTTTGTTTAGGTGGAAAATATAAGCTGATCTTTTAATAAATATAAATATAATTTAAATATAGCTAAACGATTTGCGCAATATTTTCGAATCGAATCCTGCGATATTTTCTAATAAAAAACAAAAAATTATTTAAGCAATTATATTAATAAAATTTAAATTAAAAATAATATATATTAATATTATATAAATTTATTTTAAGCTGCAATTATATTGGAAAAAGTTTTTAAAATAAATTTTTGCTATAATTTTATAAGGAAATATAAAAAAAAAATTAAATAATAAAATAATTTATGCAAATATTATAAAAATAATTAAAAGATTTGTATATTTTTTATCAAAAGCTATTTGTATTAATAAACCAAACTGGGAAATTTATTACTATCAATAATTTTATAATAAAATTAATAAAATTGCTATAAACAAAATTAAAAATTATTAAAATATTAAAAAAATATATAATTATTAATAATTTAATAAATAATATTGCATAAATTTGGGCGATATAAAAATTTAAAAAATAAAAAGCATTAGCTTTAAGCTTTAGCAAACGAAAAATATCGAAGCTTAGCGATAAGCATATTTTAAAAAATAATAAAATTAAATCTAATAAAATATATGCGAAAAAAATTATAATTTTTTTAAATATTAGCAAATTATCGAAAATTAAAAAAAAATATTAATAACGCAATAATTTCTGCTTTAATTATAGCTTTTCGGGCTATTTTGCGATGAAATGCAAGCATAAATTTAATAATAAATGCGTTTTATTAAAAAATTTGCTTAAAAGCAATAATATATTAAAAAAAACTAATATTACAAAAATTATAACGATTAAAAAATGCGCCCGAACATAAGCAATTAAAGTAACAAATATTGATTATATTTTGAAGCCTAACAATAATAATTAAAATTTATATTTAAATAAACATTTAAAAAATTAAATAAATTTTTGCATATATCGATATTTAAAGTTTTTTATAAGCTATCGGCGCTTTTTAATATTATATTTAGCTTTATATTTATAAATTTTTTTTGCTTTTCTAAAAGTTTTATTATAATTGCATTATTAATTATTAATTTTTATATTAAGTTTTTATAAAAAAATTAAAAATATAATAAAAATTTTATAATTTTAAAAACAAAATATATATTTTAATTGCTGCTTATAAGCTTATAATTTATTTTTAAATTTTAAATTAACGATTTTAATATAATTTTATTTTTTAATATTTGGAAAATAATTATATATAAAAATTAAAAATATATAATTTTTATAGATCTTAATATTTACTTATAAATAAATTTAATGTTTTATAACTTCGTGAAATTTTTAGGCATAGCAACATACCAAAAAATTAAGCATTAATATAATATTTCTATTTTAATAAATATTAAAAAATTTTAATTTTAAATTTATAAAATTTATTATTTGCGTATCCAGATAGCAAAGAAGCATTAAAACTTTTTTATATTTATTAGATTTTTTTTTGTAATTAATTGCAATTTAAAAAATTTGTAGATATTGCTTGGCAGGCCTAATTTTTAAAGTTTTTTAAAATAATTTTAAATTAATAAAAATAATTAATTAAAAGTTTAAGCAATTATAAGCATTAATAATAAAGCAAATTTTTATTAAGCATTTTATTAAAAATCTAATATTATTTATATAAATAATGCAAATATAAATAATGCTAATCTTAAGCGATAAAAAAAAAATTTTTAATAGTTTTAATAGCCGATTATATATCGGCTGCATTGCGAAATTATAAGCTTTTTAATTAAGGCTTAGCGATAACATTATTTCGACATTGCAATACTAATTATAAAATAAAATTAATATCGGGAAAAAAAATTATTATATTTAAAAACCTATAATTTATTATTGGGCAAATTAAAAATTTTNGAAAAATATATTAATAAAATAATTAAAANANAANNANNANNAANNTATANTTATTATCAAGCTTAGCTAATATATTTATTTTTTTTTTATATGAAAAAAAAAATAAAAAAACTAAGGCTTTATATTAATTATTAAGAATTTAATACTATTATAATAAAAAATTAATATTTTTTATTATTAATTAATAAAATGCTAAATAGGTTAAATAATGCAATTATTTTTTTAAGCTTAATTTTATTAACGCTTATTATCGCATAAAACTTAAAAAAGAAAATAAATAAAAAATAATCTTTCGTACCAAATATAATTATTTCGAATATATAATAATGCTTTTCGGCCTTATTAATGCATTAGCAATATTTTAAAATTATATTAATTATGCGTTAAAAAACCTAATAAATAAATGCTGCGTTATATATTTAAATAATATTTTAATTTTTTTTAAAAATATAAAAAATTATTAACGATATATAAAAGCAATAATAAATAAGCTATATAATTATAAGTTATACGCGCAGCTTAACAAATGCATTTTTTATTAATTTAAAATAAAATTTTTTAAATTTATTATTAATGCAAAAAGCATATAAATAAACCAAGATTATATTAAGGTTATTTGCGATTGGCCTCGATCCAAAATCTATTATAATATCCAAATATTTTTAAGCTTTTGCAATTTTTATAAATATTTTATTTTTGGATTTTTTTATATTGCAAAAATTTTTATATTTGCTGCTAAAAAAAATAAAAAAAAAATTGAAAGCCTAAGCTTATTTATTTATTAAAATAAATAATAAAATAAAATTAAGCATTTCGGTAGCTTATCGATGCATTTATATTATAATCTATTTTGCGCTATTATAATTTATCGAAATTATACCGCCTAAAAATCGATGTATTAGATTTTGCTTTAGCTAAAATTTTATTTTAAAAGTTTAAAAACAGCTATTAGCATCCTATCGCTTATTATAGCAAAAAGTTTAATAATGCTAAAATAAATTATTTTATATATAATAAAAAAATAATAGCAATTATTTATAGTTTCAAATATTAAAAGCATTATTTGCAAGATGCAAAACTTATTAAAGTTTAATTAGATTATAAAAATTTAACGCGCTTTATAAAATAAATAAATTTTAATAGCAAATAATCGAGATAGCTTATTTATTTAATGCTATATAATTTTATAATATATTATTAAAAAAACAACTTAAACCCAGCCGATAAATTATTTAAAAAATTTAATTATAACAATAATTGCATTAATATTTTTATATTAAACTTATGCTTTTAATACAAAACAAAATTGCAAAAATATAACTTTTTTTAAAAAAATAAATGCAAAACAATATTTTTGTTATAAATAATAATAAAACCAAAGCCTAATTTATAAAATCGGATAAAGCAACTGTTGCTTTATTAAAAGTTTTGATATAGCAAATTATTATTAAAAAATAAGCTCGAAATTTTTTTTATTGCAAATAATATAAATATATTAAAAAGCAAGAACTTAAATAAGAACTATGCGGTTTGCCTTGCAAGCCCTAATAAGAATTATTAAATAAGAAATAATTCGCTTTATAAAAATGCGCCTATTATAAGCATATCGAACCAGTTTAATCTTAAGTTAGGCTATAATAGCTAGCAAAACAAAAAAAAATTAAATAATATTAAAAAAATAATATTAGCTTTTAAAAATATTATATTTAACAATTTAATAAAGCTGCTGGCACAAGGCCAGAAGCTAAATTTAATATATTAGCAAGTTTATAAAATTATAAATAAAATATAAAAATCAAAAAATTAATTCCTTAATCGAAATAAATTAATTTATTTCAAAATATTAATTTATATGCCGCAAAAAGAAATATTGCAATATTATATTATAAAATTATTTTATAATTGCTTTTTTGCAAAATATTAAAAGCGTAACAAAATTATTAATTTAATTTAAAAATATTTTATTTAAAAAAGCTTGCATAATAAAATAATATAATATATTGCATTATATTTACAATGCTAATTTAAAGCAATTTATTATTATAAGCCTTATGAAAAACTATAGCTTTTTTTTTATATTAATTGTATTTTTTCAAAATATTTTATTAAATTAAATTATCGGCTTGTTTATATCGCAAATATTATTAAATTAAAAATATAATTTTATTTTAATTATTATAAATTAATTTATTAAATATGCATTATTTATATTTATACATAATATTTAAAATGTTGCATAATTTACATAAATTTTTTTTCGAAAAAAATTAAATGCGCTTTTAATATTTCGCAATTTATTATAATAAATCGAAATAGCCGCATTATATTAATATTTTGGAAAAAAAGTTTGCGAGCATAAAATAATCAAAAAACGCTTGTTAATTGCTTATTATTCCCAAACAAATAGCCAAAATAAAATTTTAAACAAAATAATTAAAAATTATTTAAAAGCTTTTATAACAAAAAATTAAATTATATAAGCATAGCTGCTATTTTTAGCATAATTTGCTTATAATAATAATTGTAGCCATGCTACCCAAATCAGCCTTAATTATGCATTATATAATATTAATTATATTATCAAAATTAAAATTGCTAAAAAAAAAAATTTATTAAAATAGCAGCAATATAGCTATATTAATAATAAAAAACCAAATTATTAAGCTAAAAAAATTACGTAATTAATTTATTATAAAGCTTATAGCAGCATAAAAAAAAAATGTCGCACTATTATAATAAACGCTATACAATAATTAATATTAAAACTAATGCCCTAATAAAGTTATTTATTTGCAATTTTTAATTTTAAATTAAAAAACTTGCTTTCTAATAAATCGAATTTTTCCAAATTTATAAAAAAATTAGCTTTTAAGCTTATAAATTTATTTTGCTACCCTAGTACCAACGATTATATTTTATATTTTTTATATTAATAATCGAGCCGTGGAACCCTCGATAGAATCAAAACAAGCTATTATTACCAAAATTGAAAAATAAATTAAATTAATAAAAAATTAAAAATATTTATAATAAATTTAAAATAAATAATATTATTTATTTCTTAATGAAATAGGTAGGATGGCCTTCAAAATATAATATTTAAAAACCTAAAAAGCATTTGAAAAATATATCGCTAATGCTATAAGTATAAAAAAAAAAAAATAATAAAAAAAAAATTGCAAAAACAATTAAACAAAAAAAAAACTATCGCTGTTTTGGCTATTAATATTAAAAATAATACTATTTTTAATAGCAGCTTAAATAATAATAAAAATAGCTCGAAAAATAGCTTAAATAATATTAAATTGCTTTAAAATATTTTCGTAATAATATTAAATAAAATTTAAAAAAATATTAAAATATATAATAATAATATTAAATTAATTATTTTTTTTTTTAAGCCGCATGAAAGCATATGTAAAAAAGCAAGATTTTTAATAAGGATCTGGCAATAAAATATTGGGATATATATAATAAAGCATAATAAAATATAAGTATTTTTATTAAAAAAAAATAGTTATAACAAATAATTATATAGCGTTACGAGATAGGTTAGGTAACAGATCAAATAATTTTGCTTAATTTCGCTTAGCAGGATCAGGTGACCCATAAAAAATATATAGCTTTTACTTTAGCTATCGTGGAACGATAACTTATAATAAATCTATTAACAATACCCTAACTTCTCATTCTTCTAATATAATGTCCCTTATATAAATAAAATTATTATTATATTAAATTAATTATTTTAAGCATTTTAAATATAGGAAATTAATAGCATAATTGCTAAGAGCATATTTAATTTTGTATAATTCAATTTTGCTATTTATAAGAAATAATTATTTAATTTTTAATTTGTTAACAAAATAAAAAAAAAAAATTATTTTAGTTTTGTACGAAAAATTTAAATTAATTATTTAGGCCTATAATAATGCTGGGAAAAAAATTTTTTTTATTTAATTATTAACGATTTAGCGATTAAGCCAATGTATTATTTTGGCACTTAGCTCTTTGTTTATTAAGCAAGATTTATTTGTAATAAATAAAAATATTATTTAGGCCTATATACAATCAATTATTTTTCTTAATTAACAAATTCTTGCTTGGCTTTTAAAAAAACTAAAAAAACAATTTTTTTTTAATATAATTATAATTATACAAAAGCCATTATACGAAATTCCAAAAACAAAAATTTATTAATAAGCAATATATTATAAGCATTACCAAAAGAAATTAGGCATAATTATGTTTTCGTACGATCTATGCTTGCTTATTAGTATTATTAAAAAAAGCGATAGCTATTATAGAAATGCAAACAAATAATATATTTATTATATAAAAAAAAAAAAAAAAAAATTAAATATAAAATTAAAATAATTTAAAAAAAAAAAAAAAAATTAAAAAAATAAAATAAAAAAATAAAAAATGCTTACACCAAACAAAACGCGCAATTTTTTAAAAAAAAAATTTTAATTTTATTTACAAAATATAAATTTTATTTGCTATATTTAAATTATATTAATTTAATATATTAACGATTCGGCTACAAAATTTTAATAATTTTTTATATTTTAGTTATTAAAAATAATAATTATAAAAAAAAAAATAATTATAAAATAAAAACGTTATTAATATCTAAGCTAAATTTTAACAAATTTATAAAGCATATAAAATTTGGAAACAATTATTAGCTATAAGCAAAAATCAAAATTATTAATTATAAGCAAAATTTAGTTATAAGCAAAATTCGAAATTATTAATTATAAATAGAATTCGAATATGGCTATAAATTTTATTTTTATTTTTTAAATATATATAAATAAAGCTAAAATTTTTAAAAAAAAATTTTAGCGTTTAATTTAAAAATATTAATATATTTATATATAATTCGTTAATGATTTGTACCCGATTCGTTACTTGATTAAAGTCTCTTTTTGAGTCATCCTGAAGTATTTTATATAAATATAATTTTAGAAAATATAAATAATATAAAGAATATAAATAATGCAAATAAATTTATTATTAATTGCTGCTTTGAGGCTATAAATTAAAAAAAAAAAAATGCTTTTATTATATAACAAGCTCGTTAAATTCGCCAAAAATAATAGGGCTTATAAAAATATTTATTAGTGTAAAAAAAAAAAAATTTTGCAAATTTCGCAATTATTACTTTAAAAAATTGCATGTTTTCTATTTATTAAATCGAAAAAAGCAATTATAAAAATTTAAAATTTTAATTATTATAATCCGATATAAATAATAAAACTTTAAAAACAGCATAAAGCAAAATTAAATTTCGAATATAAATATTAATAAAAATAATAAAAAAATAATTAATATCGATAAAATTGCGTAAAATCGTTGCCTATTAAACAATTCAATTGCTTATTAATAAATTATTACAAAAAATACAAAATAAAAATTAATAAAATGCAAATTTTTTAATAAAATTTCGTAAAAATATAAATAAAAAATAGCGAAAAATTAAAATTTAATAAAATATATTTTAATTATAATATTTAATATATTATTGCCAAAACTAATTGCTTATATAAAATTAATAAAATAAAAATAATTATTATTAAAATATAAAAATAAATATAATATAAAAATTATAAAATTGCTATATATTCGAAAAGCATTTAATATAAATTTATAATTTAGCAAGCTAAGCTAAGCGAAGGATGCTTAAAGCTATAAATAGTTAGGTGACTATATTATATAATAAATTAAATACTTAATAAAAATATATTTTATAATATAAATAATATTAAAAAAAGCATAATTGCTAATTAAATTTTAAAATAAAATTGCAAAAACTAATAGCTATATAAGAAATTGCATAGTTACAAAACCTATAATTAATAATTAAAAGATTTATTTAATAAAAATGCAACAGATGGTCATATTACGTCACGTGATAGGTCAGGTGACGGGTCAGGTGATGGACTAGGTGATCTCGCTTAGCAGGGTCAGGCCCACAAAGAATATATAGCTTTTACTTTAGCTATCGTGGAACGATAGCTTATAATAAATTTATTAATGCAACCCTAACTTCTTACTCTTTTAATAATAATATTTTTTAAAAAAAATTTTTATTAACAAAATTTTTTTAATTAATTATATTTGTTGTTACAAAACATATTTTTATTAGGCATCTGATTTGTTATATAATATAGTTACCTAATTATTTGTAGCCTTAGGCACCCTTCGCTTAGCTTAGGTTGCTAAGTTATAAATTTATATTAAATGCTTTTTAAATATAAATATAATTTAAATATAATTAAATAATTTGCGCAATATTTTCGAATTAAATTCTGCAATATTTTTTAATAAAAAATAAAAAATTATTAAAATAATTATATCGATAAAATTTAAGCTAAAAATAATATATATTAATATTATATAAATTTATTTTAAGCTGCAACTATATTAAAAAAAAGTTCTTAAAATAGATTTTTGTTACGATTCTGCAAGAAAATGCAAAAAAAAAATTAAGCAGCAAAACAATTTATATAAATATCGCAAAAATAATTAAAAGATTCATATATTTTTTATTAAAAGCTATTTGCATTAGCAAACCAAATTAGGAAACCCGTTATTATCGATAATTTTATAATAAAACTAATAAAATCGCTGTAAACAAAATTAAAAATTATTAAAATATTAAAAAAGCATATAATTATTAATAATTTAGTAAATAATGCAGCATAAATTTGGGCAATACAAAAATCTAAAAAATAAAAAGCATTAGCTTTAAATTTTAGCAAACGAAAAATATCGAAGTTTGGCGATAAATATATATCGAAAAATAATAAAGCCAAATTTAATAAAATATATATAAAAAAAAATTGCAACTTTTTCGAATATTAACAAACTATCGAAATTTAAAAGGAAATATTAATAGCGTAATAATTTTTGNTTTAATTATAGNTTTTNNANNTNTTTTGCNGCAGAATGCAAATATAAATTTAATAATAAATGCATTTTATTAAAAAATTTNTTTAAAAATAATAATATATTAAAAAAAGATNAATATTAAAAANATTATANNAANTAAAAAGCGNGCCCGAACNTAAGCAATTAAAATAATAAATATTNATTATATTTNNAAGCCTAATAATAATAATTAAANTTTNTANTTTAATAAGCGNTTAAAAAATTAAATAAATTTTCGCANATANNNATANNNAAANTTTNTTATANNTTATNGGCGCTTTTTAATATTATATTTAANTTTNTATTTATAAATTTTTNTTNCTNTTTTTAAAAGTTNTNNTATAGNTNNATTATTAATTNNTAATNNANATATTNNGTTTTTATAAAAAAANNAAAAANATAATAAAAATCNTATAATTNNAAAAACAAAATATATATTTTAATNGCTGCNTATAAATTTATNATTTTTTTTTANATNTNANATTAATAATTTTAATATAGCTTTANTTTTTNATATTTGGNNAATAATTATNTATAAAAATTANAANCNTATNATTTNTATANGCNTTAATATTTATTTNTAAATANATTTAATNTTTTATANNTTTNTTAAATTTTTANGTATAGNAANATATTAGAAAANTAAGCATTANNATAANATTTTTATTTTNGTAAATATTANAANNNTTTAGTTTCAAATTTATAAAATTTATTATTTNCGNATTNAAATAGCANATAAGCATTAAAACTTTTTTATATTTNTTAAATNTTTTTTTGCAATNNATCGNANCNTNCAAAAATTTATANNTNNTGCTTGGTAGGCCTGCTTTTAAAGCTATTAAAATAATTTTAATTAATAAAAATAATAAATAAAAATTTGAGCAATTATAAGCATTAATAATAAAGCAAACTTTTGTTATGTTAAGAAATTAGTGCAGATTAGATAATATGCTGAATATAGATTAGCTTATTATATATTAAAAGCTTTGATTTATTTCGATAAAAAATTTTAAGTTTTAAATTTTTAAAAACAAAGATTTTGGAATTAATTAAGTTAGTTAAAGTTCCTATATAGCAATATATAATATTTATTTATTGCCAAAACTCGTAACCTTTTTATATTTATAAAAAATTATAAAATTTAATATGCATTAAATATAACTTTTTTTGCTAAAGCAAAACCGAACAAATAAATCGAACAAGCAATCATACAAATCCAAAAATTTCCAAAAAAAAAGTTCTTATAAGTCGAACAAATCGAATAAATAAAACCGAACAAAATTAAATTTTTTTAAAAAAAGCTTTATATAAATCAAACAAATTAAACAAAGCTAAAAATTTCCAAAAAAAGCTTTATATATATCAAAATTAAATAAAATCCAAAAAAAGCTATTTGCAAAATAATAAAATAAATATAATTTTTATATATATTAAATAATTAATAAAATAAAATATTATATATTAATTTATATAAAATATAAAATAAAAAAAAATAGCAAATATTTGCCAACGCTTATAAGA